>OX424576.1:76813037-76922093 GCA_949152435.1 Gastracanthus pulcherrimus
CTCTCAGTCCCCCACGATGACCTTCTATCTCACCGAGTTTACCATCATGCCTTGTCAGTATTAGAATTTTTTAGTCGATTTTCCAACGTTGATGTTGATGGAGAGATATTCTTCTCCAACATGGTTTTATTACAATCACGTTGCTTATCTGGTAGTTCTGGTTTGTTGGAATATAATAAGCAAATTGCTTGAAGTTCAGCAGCATTTGTGAAAACATGAGAGATACCACCGTCCCGCATCTTGACAAGGAAACGACCCCCCTGTGCCAGACTTACTTAAAACCAAGAGTTTTGGCTTGCATTCTTAGAGTTCTATAGGTTAAAAAGGTGGTACTGTCTAACATCTCATTTATAAATATTTTACCTGTTAAAAGTTGGTCTTTTGTCTCCTGGTCGAGATGCGTGACGTCAATATCCCTCATGTGAAAGGTAGTAATGGTACGCCTAGCACACATGATTTTATCACTCACATTCGTCGCTCACTTTTGTCTGCTGCCGTTGCAGCAGACCGCAAATTGTCCGATCGGAGCAGGCGGGTGCCTAAGATATCCTCTATTTTTAAGGTTGGGAGTACCTTTGCTAAAATAGCATACGCAATTTCTTTATGTTTACTCTCATCTCCCTCAAAAATACTCGATATTATTAACTTATCATTTTTACTTGTAGTGGATATCTTACCATTTGTTAAGGGGACCCGCCTACTACGCACCGGACAAGTTACTTTTTTCGGCTTAGCTCCGGTAACAATAGTTGCCTCTATCGGAGAGGTCATGCTACGATTTATAGTAACAATATTATCAATATTACGGTCATTTGATACCTCGTCAATATTCGCAGAATTCTCGCATTCATCATTGTGCCTGTCAATATTATCGTAACTTAAGCTAGAACGATTTATTTCATTATTTATGAGTGTGCCAATATTTATGGTGTTAATCTCATTTAGCATAGTTTCACTGGTGTCTGGTATTTTATTATTAATATTAAAAAGTTCGTTCGTAACCTTATAGCAGTGTTCTTCGAGTCTACCTGCTAACTTTTCTTCTCATGCAATTAATTTTCTTTTTAACAATAAATTTTCATTATTTATGTCTACTAAATGCTTACAGTGTTCTTCATTTTTCTGCAAAAACTTCATCAGCTGGGAGTTTTGCTCAGATAGTCGCAATTCGATTTTATCTACCCTGGATTCTATAGTACCGACCAAATCCTGCATTGCTGATAAGGGCTTTAGTCGATCAGTAATAGCATCCAACCTAGACTCAAGCGAAGCATTATGTCTGTTCAGAGCACTGTAAACATTTTTCGACGTGCTATTAGCAAACTCAGTTATGAAAGAAATCGTTGTACCTTTCCTCAATACAGATTCTTCAAGTTGTTTTAAAATAGAAATATTTGCAGCGTTAGTGATGTTAGATGCCGTGCTTGATGTATGCAATACCTCTTGGGACTGAGACGCGTTCACTGCCCGCATGCTGGTGGTAGACGTATCGCTCCTGGTATTCTGCACAGCATCCCGCTGAGTAGATGGGGACTCCTCCCTACTTATTGTTGCCTTGCTGTCATTGCCGATATTAGAGCTTACCGTGATGCTTGGGCTGCCGGAGAAGTGGTGCCCCTGCTCGACAGCAACCCGCCATGCACCTGTGCTGGACGGGGTAGAGGCCATCAATGGCACACGCGTGCTGCTGCTGTTCTCCGTGTCGATCATATTGTCCCTCTTCCCCTCCTGCTGGCTGACTGGAGAAGCGCTGAGCCTCTCCTCCGTGCTGGTGTTAGTGCTGGAGAGATACTGAGGTAGGGGAGCGGGGGACCGCAGCTGAGGTGAAAAGTTATTCGCAGCATACGGCTGTTTCGACGGCTTCGCCGGTACGCGTGCCTGCAACTGATCGGCAGACTTGACGACGGGCTTGTTGTTGTCGCCCGTCTTGCTTATATTCTTCTGTCTCTCGTCTATGCTAGTGTGTGTTTTTGTCGGCTGCTTGATGCTGGTATTGGTTCTGTTGCTGATGTTTATACAATAGGTACACTTGAGAGCAGTGCTACTGCACTGATTTCATGCATGCAGAGTGGCATTTGCGTGTGCACGTATAGCACTTAATTAGCGCGTTGGTATTGAGCACAGCCTTTTGACAGCTGACGCAGCTCAATATGTCCAATGTAAACAGGCCTAGCAGCCGACAGTGAAAATAGTTTACAAATCGCACACGTACCTCCTGCTCGCGACTAAATCCAGTAGCTTAATAACTGATTTCCATGTGCCTCGTGGACAAATATTTCGATCAATCGATCAAGCGTCTGCCGTGACGGTGAATACGGCACTTGATGAGAGTCTAACCTCAATGAGACGATGATATGACGGCCAGAAAACACTCCACAGTTTAATAAGAGCACCAAAGAAAACCAAATTTAATGTCTGCAACCGTACTTAAACTCGAGGCACACACGTTAAAACACCGCCAAGGACTTTCACCAGTCACAGCGCCCGCCAACCAGCCGCGAAGCAGGAGCAAGGATCTGCAAGTATCGCGCGGGAGAGAGAGAGAGGAAGAGAGAGAGAGAGAGAGAGAGAGAGAAAGAGAGAGACAGAGAGAGAAGTTCCAACTGCGACGTACCGTCAGATCTGTTGCCGTACTCTATCGCTGAGAGGTAAGGGCTAGACCTGGGGTTATATGCGCGTACATAAAGAGTCGCACTACGAATAGTGTGCCGTGCCCCAGAATATAAGGGCTACGAATAACCCGCGATAGAAGAGGCCCGCGCGTTTTCATAACCGTCTCTGACTCCGGCGGCGTACTCAGCAACGGTCGTGCTGAACACGCAAGCGACACTTGACCTACGCGTAATAATTAAAATCATTTATTGTAATAATCACTGTTAACTTCATTGTAGACTTTCTTTACTTTTATTTCAAAATACAATTTAATTGTTATTGTTAAATTAGTGTGTTATCAATAAACCCGGATCCGCCTGCTCCCTTCATTGAGTTAGGCCGATAAGCGAAGCTAAATTGCTAATCGCGTTGCGAGAGAATTAGTCTTCGCCTTTTTGCGCTTCTTTCAGGTCGCGAGAACTAGTGCATCGAGGAAACTTCGCATAAAGCCGAATCCTCATCGATTCGGCGTATACGTGGCAAAAATCTGCGCAGCGGCACCGGGGTAAGGCTACAGCGGTGAGTCACCGCGGGCCGACCCAAAGGTAAGAGCTGTGGTAAGTCACGCACACATATTGAGTATGGCGCACACAAGCAGGATATTGGCTTAAATGCTAATTAATTATTATTAACAATTGAGCACCCCGTTATAACATTCATTTTGAGAAAAATGAAAAAATGCAAATAATCAAGTTTTTCAGTTTGGCATAAATCCTGAACCAATAGTGGTAAGGGTTTGCAGTTTACATACTTTGGGTATGTAATACATTATTTTCTTAAAGTTTCAGAGTTTTTTAATTTTCCACTTACTCACTTGACGTGGAATCAACCATATGTACATACACAAATAAAAAGAACAAAACATATAAACATTCAACAAAAATTATACACATCATTCTACATAATAGTATCATAAACTCAAATTTTTCTTTACCTTACTTCATAACGTTTTTGTTTTAATATTTTATTCAAATCTTTAATTTATTAAAGAATTTAAATAATACTTTTAAAATAATAAAGTATTTGTTTATGTATGTATGGTCATATACATAAATATTTGTACATGTATGTATGTATGTATGGACACGTACATAAATATATGTGCACGTATAAATATAATAAATATGTAATAAATGCACGTATAAACGTAATAAATATGTATCCTATGCGATTTTTGGACTGTACCTATATGTGGGTTATCCTGCCACAACTGTCCCAGTTTAGATTTAAAAGTATTCGAAAATTTACTCGACCAAGCAATTTTTTTTTTCTCTCCATAACTAACTTTTTCTTAGAGTTTGAGGATTTTGGCACTCGTAATATTATTTAAAACAAAAACTTGAATGGAATACATTAAAAAGTGTTCCTATAAAATTGTACATAATATTATATGATGTTAGCAAGGGACAGAACTAATAGGGTCGGAACTGACATTCCAGGTTAAAAATAATAGTAACGTCCCGTATATACGTTATTAAAAATTGTCCGCATAGATAATTCTTATGTTCACCAAATACTTTGAGAAATTGTATTTTGTTGACCAATAAACATAATTTACTAACAGAAATTTTTGTACTTTACATCAGTATAAAATATACTTGTGCGAGGTTGAAATTTTTCAAACCATTGGTTAGAGCACGTAAATAAATTTTAAAATAACGTGATAATTTAAAATAGAATAAGTGTGGGTATATTTATAAAGTCGATAAAAATACTATTTTTATTATCTATTTATATTTATTATCGCTTTAACTTTTGAGAATATGCATGTTTATGTTAGATAAACCTAATTTTTATTATATATTTCTATAACCAAAAAAATCGACCACAATAATACACACCATGCCTATGACTGCATTACTGCGGGTCCTAACCTGTACACAACAATCGACAGTAAATATTTCTAAATCAATTATTACAAAGAGCGCCATCACAGTTGACTGCCCCTAAGCGTTCACTTACCGACGTTGGATATCAAAAATCATAAAATTGCATGACCAACTCATAAAGGTTAAAGGTTAATGGTATGATTCGCTTGTTGAATGATAGTGCCCGCCGCAGGAGGTGCTTGCATTTACCTGCAGATAAGTTAGTCCGTGTATTTATTTGAGTAACAATAATCAGTTACGTAAACAGGCAAATATGTTAAAGTATTATACTTTGTCAGATATTTGATAAAGATTGATACTGAGAGCCATAATTTTCTCACGCACAAATTTATAAATGGATCTAAATTCAGGTTTTCTATTTGTCCGCACATTTAAGTCAAGATACGTGAAAGAGCGGTGATGCAGGCAAGAAATTACTGGCTATCTGCTTGCGTAACGGCTCGGCTGTGCATGATTCAGGAGATGTAAGTCAGAGAAGGGCTGCATTATTCTACAGTTTTATGATAACTTTGAGCATAAAGAAGGTAGTTACAACACTGACAATGAACATATAACGTTCTCTTGCATCTCAATATCTTGCAAGTGTAAACCCTGCAATTTGTTACCGCTGAATAGGTAGATAGATATATGATATTTTATTTGATCTGTAAGTAAAAAATTTGTACAAAGTTAGAAAAAGCTTAGAATAATTACAGATTATTGATCACAAAGTTGTTTTCGCCATTGAGTTCCCTATTGGACATTTACTTATCTTACTATCATGTCATAACTCAATTGTAATATAATTTAGAATCAAGTCTCACTGATTATCAAGCTATTTGAGTTCAGCAACAACCCACGGTGGAAGTTCTTTTGTCTTTGGTCTGACTGCTTTAGATTATCGACAACAGCCATGATGTTCTGGCTAAGATGTTCCACTTTACTGCCGATGTCCATACCCGGGCAACTGATTGACGACGACTCGTATGCATCGTGTAGAGTTAGGAGCTCCTTCAGCCTAATAAATTTAAAAGCGCTGTATGAGAAGCTGGAAAAACCAGGGAGGGGCTTCGAAGCTTCAATATCAATCGTGACATTAATGGTGTTATGTTTGCTAAGAAAGGTCGCCATTACGTTATTTAAATCCAGCACTACGTAATTGTCGTTGGTAAAAATTATATAAATCTAAGTTGGAGAATACTAACCTCATATTGATTTCAAATGCCAGTACCTTAACAAAATTTGCATCCTGAGACGCTTATAGCACATTCGCATTCAAATCTTCCATAACAATGCTACGATTGTAGTCTACCGAATATGATTTCAAATTATCTACAAGATTAAAATTTTTTAACAAAACATTGTAGACATAATTCCCTTCTGCATCCAACATATGAGATATTCAGGAAATCCTGGTTTCCCTTGGTTTACCATTTTCATCAATTGGCACAACAAAGCTGCTTTATACACGTTGTGTATATAAAGGACAACAACTTCTTCCTGCATATTTCCATGTTGCCTAATTATCAAAAAACTATCAATCTGAACACATACGCCACCACCGCTCTGTGCCTAAAACGCGTCTCATTCCCGCCGAATGTTTGGTAGAAGGCACGAGCTGTCGTAGTAAATTGACGGCAAATTTCCATATGTCTTTTAGGCGTGGTCGTGTTTATAAAACCCGCCCTGAATCCCGCACATTCCGCCTCTCCTTTGATACTTCTATCTAGTTAGTCCTGGCCAGCCAGGACCAGTGAGTGCCCGGATGGTTTTAAATTCTCCAACAGCGCGACAATTTTTTCTTCCGCCCGTGGCAGTATCCTGCTATTGACAATGGTGCTCTGGGATGCAACGATTGCGTGCAGATCAGTTGCAGAGAGAATACTTTTCTTAATAACAATTTTTCTTCAAATTAGCCTCTTACTGGTTTCCTGATCCAGAGACGATACGTTGATGTGCTTGACTTAAATCCAATAAAGTTACTTTTGGCGCGCACATATTCGCATACAAGTTCCTGGTTACATAGGCGGACACTCCATGGCGAGGGACGACGCATGTGTTTTTTCGTTGGCAATTTACTTTTGGTATATATCAAAATATCAAGCTATGGTTTTCTTTAAAAATTAAACTGTTTTTCTATATCTGGAAACCATTGACTGGAAGTACCATACGGATGATAACACCAAAAATAGGATATATGTCTATGTTATTTGTCATTTTCCATTGTTTTGTTTAAATAATTAAGAATGAATTAAGCTTGAAAATTTGATATGTACCAAAAAAAAATATTAAAACGTTCGAATTTGTTATGTAACGAAAATACGTATTTATTTTCAACAGGGCTGTTTTGTCGACCCTAGCTTCGTTTCCACTTTTTGGCGAAACGGTGGCTCGGCTTGAGATTTCTTTTTGCGGATCGCGCTCTGAAAGTCTAATAAAGAGCGCTTAACCGATTTTTCGCCAATAACTTAATTTATTGCTAAATGCAAATAAGAAAATCAGTATTTATTTTGATTTCCATAGCAACCGACATGGCAACCACCACAACGACTTCCTAAATCAAATATTGATTTACCTCGATAAATTAAAATTTTGGTGAAAAATACAGAAAACCGATTGAGCGCTCTTTAGTAGACCCTCAGAATACGATTCTGAAAAGGAAAACTCATTTCCGGTCGCCTTTTCGCTGAAAAGTGGAATCTAAACTAAGGTCGATAGGCTGATAAAACAAGACTATGGCATGCCCTTAAGAATGATTTTCGGAGCAGAAATCTGGTCTCATGGCTTGACTCAATAGCATTGCAAGCTATGATGTTGCCGTAAGCCGATAGCCATAGACACAGCCTCTGAAGTATAGGTACTTTTTAGAAAATCGTCAATATGGCATCCATGTCACTTTTTTCTATCGGAACTTTTTCAGCTCTAACGTGAATTATTTTTTAATTTACTTTTTCGATCTAAAGTCGACGGCTTGCGTTCGTAAGTTGCTTGCTGACAACTTGCACCCTCCCATTTGGTCAACTAAATTTTTTTGTAATATTGAATTAAGCGTAACTTTTCATCCAAATATCCTCAAAGAGGCTCCAATAACTCAAATTAAGGGTCTGAATGTAAGCATTCGTTTGGACATACACATAATTATCCGTAATATATAAAACGTCACGTAAATTACGTCAGACTTCAATAGTATGACGGTTACTTAAGCTGAAAAAAGCAAGCTGGATAAAAAATTACAGTTATGCTATAAATTTCATACACAACATTAAACTAAATGCATTGTTTTCTAGGATGTTTGAACTATGTTTCCTGAAAGATAGAGCTCAGGAAGGGCTGAGAGAAAAAAGTTACGGGGTACTAACTTAACGATTTTCAAAATAGTACCTATTTTCCAGAGGCTGTATCTTTAGCTATAAGAAACAGTCTTGAAGGTACTAAGAAAGGAATTAAAGGTCTTTTAAAGATGAAGAATTGTGAGGTGACGAAGACCTATATTCGTATCTATTTCATAAAATAGCAAGCAATCGAACGAAGCCTAAGAAACACAATATTTTAGGTTTATATTCAGCTCCGTAGGGGTGACCGTTGAGCTGTCAAGAGAGTCTAGTATTTTTTATCTTAAAATTCGTGAAAATAGCCATTTTTGATTAGTTTAAAAAATTCAGAACACTCTATTAGGTCGCAAAGGGGATCTTAGAGGTTAACAAAGTTTTTGAGAGCTTATTTTGATGAGTACTTTCATATAAAAAATCGCCGGCAAAACCCCTAACATGAGTGCGCAAGTTTTGTTCGAAAAGTATTAGAACGATCCATATATATTGTGACGGTTTTATTGCTGACGCAATTATTTGCATTCTCCTCTAAACCGTCACAATGCTTCTCTGGGCAAAAGCCACATATATCATGTATACAATACGTTGTATATTCCAGCAAGCACCAGGGGAAGAGAACAGTCGAAGCAGAACGTGCTAGTGCACGTCGGGTAAGGTAGAAAGGGACACAGAGATAGAGAGAGAGAGAGTGGGACGGAAGCAATGAACACGCGAGAGCCTCGACGTATCACGGAAGGTTAGGTTAAGGCCGGCACCATACGCGTGATAGATATTATCGTTCTCCTTGTCCTGTGTGGCACATGCTCTACCAACGACACGATACGCACTTGTACGTGCACAAGGAAGCAGCAGCGGCTGATATCGAGGATACGTCACGGCACGTACGAGACACAGGTGATAATAACACCCCCTGCTCTCTTGCCCCTCCGCCGCTACGCGTCTCACGACATAGCGGGTGTCGATCTGTACCCACTTATACTCCTGAATAAACCTTCCTTGTACTTTTATCATAATAAGCTTGGTGTTCACTTAATTACTTAAACTCTCTCCCTTTGAACTGTCGCTGACTGTACACAATTACTGAGACAGCCGGTCCATTATCATTTAATAAAATACGACCTTCCGTCCTACTGTTAGTTGGAATTTCTCAGCGAGCTGACGAGCAGTGCACTCGCGAGCTACTTGCACGTGCGTTATTCTAAACCGTATGTTGCTCGAACAGAGGTCGGAACGCATAACTACTAAACCACAACGATTTTGGGGACAAATTGTTGTTAATGTTAAACGCCCTCGCATTCTAGCTTGTAAAAATTAAAATATTTTAATTTAAATATTTTTTATCAACTTCATAATTTTAGAAAAAATTTCCTTTTTCTAATCTTTTCCCATTATGACAAGAATGCGGACACGTTTAACATCCAGAGTGAGTTATATTTCATAATAACATTTCGTACGTTTGGTGCAGGACGGCAATGGCCGACCTTAGCGCGCGGTGTTTATAATTGGCGAGCGAGTGAGCGTGTAAACAGCTTGAGTGTCGCTTAAACGCACGATTCCGTGGACCGTGTGCGAAAGAGCCGTAGCTCAGAATATTATTTCGTTGGACTCGGGAATGAAATAAAATTTCCCGACGAAGCTCTCGCACACGCCCGTAATTCGCTATAGCCTACGCTCAAAATATCGGCACCTAACGTGTGCGCCGAGTAGGCAAAGCGGTGTATCGGCGAGAGCAGCAAACTCAACCCTGCTGCGCAGAGCTCGAACACCGCAGCAGCACGTACAGGAGAACGGATTGGTTTTACACATCCGAGTTTTTTTTATTATCTCGGACATGTGCAACGCTTTATAATGCTTAGTGGGTACAATTTTTTTTATACACATTGCAATATTTTTTTATATTTGATGGTAATTATTAATTTATTTATCCGAAAAATTCGTATTTCTTTGTAACGAACTTGAGAATTAATAATTTAACTGAATAGACATTAAAGTAAATATAACCGGAGCATATTATACACCATTGCTCTCCTGTATCGAAACATATATAGAACAACCCGTACGGCCTCTAGGTATTGCACTTTTTTACATAACGGCTCGCATTAGTTTGTAAATAGCGAATTGATTTTTGATCCGTACTCCAGTATATACAGTACTGAAATAAGTCCGTCGGACAAGCGATTTAAATCCGACTTTCCAATCCCAAATATTTACGCTCATATTCATTATGTATAAAAAGAAAAAGCAATAAAATTTACTAATACAATATACTAATTATTTTTCATTTCTGAATTTCATCCGAGAGAAAATAACATTTTTCTACTCCGGAAAGATTTTGTAACAAATTTTGCTGCAAATTATAACCTTATATAAAATATTCCTGGATGATATTTATTTAACATCAGTTTACTTTACATAAACCTACAATAAAATAATAGTAAAAATAGTAGGTAAAAGAATACAGTAATGTATAAATTACATTCTGTATATCGCACAGATGCACTACGCATATGTGCGCGAACCGGCATATACAAAATTAAAATATAAAATAAAACTTGAATACTAAAATACTGAAATTAACTAACTTAATACTAAAAATTATTATCGTAATAAATTTTTCTTTACTTTTTAAACAGTGCTTATATCAATATTTAACTGACTTATTCATATTATAACAATTGATATTACATATCTGTTTTTATCCAATCTTTTAGCTTATACTTATGTGAATATTTATTCATATCTAATATTTTTTAATCACTCGGTAGCTTGTTGTATGCTGTTAAGACTTTCATATAACTATTTTTAGTGCTAACTCTTTTCGTATATGTAGATATTATTAAATGTTTCTTTCTTGTAATACTTCTAGATTTAATGAATTGATTTTTGAGGTTTGTGTAATGGTATCTTAGTGCTTCATAAGTAAATAATTGTTCTAGATTCATGGCATAATGCTGACTTATAAAATTATTTTTATGAACAATTCTTAAAATTCTTTTTTGTAAGTTTCGCAGTAGATTTAAATTGTTATCGTATGCTTCACCCTACACTATTATACCATAATTTATGATACTGTGCAAAATAAGCATAATATATCATCCTCAGTGTTTCGGTTGACGTTGTCTTGGAAATTTTATAAAAAATATATATCAAATATCTAATATTCTTGATGATATATTGTATATGCTTATTCCATCTGAGTTTGTAATCAAATACGATTCCTAGGTATGTACAGCTCTCAACTCTGTTAATTTTTTTATCTTTGATCTTAATATCTATTTAATTTGGAATACTATTACTATAATTGCCAAAAGTTATAAATACCGTCTTTTCAGACAATAACATTTTTTTTTATGGAAAATTTTATTGCTGTGAAATTGCAACCCATCTTGTATAAAAAGAAACAGCAATAGAATTTTTAAAACAATTAATTTATTTTAGGTTTTCGAAGTCTTTTTTCGGTATTATTAAAAGTATAAAAATAATAATTGCTAATTGCTGTGCCTTTTAATAACTACCGTTATTTTTGCACTTTATACGAAACTGATTGGTCAAAATGAGCACCTCGTCCAACAGTAGTTTAGGCATCCTGCCGGAAGATGTATTTACATTCGTGACGTTCATGGGTACGGACGAAACAACGAGAGCGCTCGTCCACCTCGAATTACGAACGACCGGTGGATAGCACGGGCGTTCGTGCAGACTGTACCGCTGCCCCGCGGGCACTTATGTCACGACGGACTATATACATAACCCGCACATAGACGACCATTGTGAGTTGATAAGATACAAAGCGACACTCCGATCATTCTACTTAGACTCATTTACGCCGAGGTTCCTGAGTAGCATGACGCTCAGCGGGCTGATCAATTCCGACGGCGTACGAGAAGTCGAATTAAATTCTTTGGAACAGTCGAGCGGCGACTTTTCGAATGATGAAACAGGAAATATGGCCTTCGCTCCATGTCAAAGCAGTCTTATAGACGCTTCAGTGCTAATGAGGCCGAATGTATGACAACTGCTGGCTGAGATTTTTACACAGCATCCGGCGCAGGCGAATGACACATAAACACAGTCATTTGTGCCTATCTCGTCGAGCATACTAACGCGCACGAAAGAAACGGTGGCTGTAACAGGCTCGGTCATGAGCACGCACACAACAGCCAATGCACAGCCGTTTTCACACGCCTCAACACTACCAGCCGATGAATTGGCAGCGCTGCTAACCATCGAGAACGGCTCAATATATAGAGTACCCCGAGAAGTAGTAGCCTCATATGAACAGACCGTTCTATAAAAAGAGAAATAGAACCGTATGTTTGAAGAGGCGTACGAAATGGCGATTTCACTATCAGGCGAGCCGGAGATCGACCCTGCAGCATACGGATAGCTGCCAATCAGCAACCCATGATTAATGTAGAGACAGCAAGCGAGCAAAGCCAAAAACGCCGCGTGAATTTCAATTCGACGTTCCTGACGAGGTACTTTCAAAACGGGCCTCAGAATGAACTTACGTTCTTTGCATACCCGCCAATGTGTATAAGACCAAGTAACGGAATACCGCCCGCGCATACAGATCGACCGCTCGGAGAACATCCTACACGAACATGATGAGTGTTCGTTGACCCACCCTAGCAAACATCACGGGCATTCGATAATCACCCGTACATAGAAAAATTGCGTACGAGTTTGCACAAAAAATGGCGCCAATCAAAATTCTCGTCTCATCCATCTCAGGATAAAGTTGAAGCACGGAATAAAGAACCCGTGCGAACCAACTATGACCTACTCATGGGAGATGTAGGAGGCTGTGGGAGTGGAGACCCACTTGTGTGGAATCTGGCCACCCCTAAGTGTCGATCGACACAAACCGAGGGATATCGAGTACACAGTGTGAAAATGGCGCTTAAAATTTTCAGGTATAAAAGATGACACCATAGAGGAATTCCTCACTAGCTTCGAGGAGTGCCGCCAGCTCGTATACCTCAGCGACGCAGACGTGCTTGAGGTGGACTTATAGCATAATTCGACAAAGAAATAGATTTTGATTTATTTCATTTTCTGCACTTTGTACATTTTTATAACTGAAAATGATTTTGTATTTGCGATATTTACAATAGAAATCATTTTAATGAACTTAATAGTTATTTATACGTCTATCTCCTCCCCTTTTTTGCGCACAATCCAACGTGTTCCTAAATCAACCGAATCTTAACACGTGCCCAAATCTACCCTATACTATGCAGGCAAACTTCAGAAAACAAAGAAATTATTGAAAATATTTTTGATGAATATTCTACGATAGAAAAATTGTTTCAAAATCATTAGAAAATTATTTCTTATTTTTACAAAAGTGCGGTTTTCTCCATTTATGGTTTTCCTATGTTTAGCAAGTCTTATGCGCATCTGAATCTTTAAGGACATCTTATTAAACTTATTCGCATTACAACCATGAACTCCGATTTTTAGAAAAAAATTATTAAGAAAGTGTTGCTCATAAATAAAGTTAAAAATGTTGTCTTTTTAGGTTATCTTTACAAAGAAAATTCAATATAAATGTATTATTCTTTAACATTATATTTTTAAAAATTTGGAGTTCATAGTTATGTGTGGTACACGTGTTAGAAATTATATCACTTTTTTCAAATGCTATACCTGCATTCCCATGCGCAAGGACAGTTTACAAAAAACATCAATTTTTATTGGAAATTGTTAGATTTTTCTACATAACTATGGGTATACTGTCTAAAAATGTACGAAAATTTACATAAAGCTTTCTTTTTAGATAACAAATATAACCACCAATTTAAAAAAAAATTAATATATACAGTAAATTTTTCAAAATTTAGTATAGAACCACCTGTCGGAACTGCTCACGGGCGTGACTCTGCAGTGGGCCCGCTTCAACAGTGAGCACTAGCACAGCTGGGATGATTTCTGTATAGCGGCGCTGCTACAGTGAAAACCAGCAACAGCAAGTAAAACTGCTGCCTGAAGCCATAAGGCGTATACAGGGTCCAAGAAAGCAACCGCTTCTGGCCGAACAGTTTTGGTGCGTGAGGTGACGTTTAAGCTGCCCGCGGGTAATAAAATAAAGGCACCGCCGAGTGTTGCTAGCGTACAGGTCATAAACACGACTGATCTCTCTACAGCCGTATAAAAATCGGTCGAAAAACGGATGAAAGAGCTCTCGCTCCCCAAGAGTGAAGGAAAGCCCAACTTTTACAATGAAAATAATCCAGCAAAAACTTGGGAAAAGCCACCCTGCCTGAAGCCGGACAACAACAACCGCTGGCTAAATACCACAAACGAACCGAGGCACGATCCCCGGGCCAATAAACCAGCTGAGTCACGCAGCAAACCTACCTCGCCGAACTCGAGCTGGAGAAAGTCAAAGAAACATTGTTTTGACTGTATGCTGCCTGGCTTCACGCGGTTTTCATGCCCACAATGTCCGGGAAAAGAAAAACAGAGAGAGCAGTAGAGCATCACCTCTACTGAGACGTAGCAAGAGTGCTCAGCGGCGAGCGACGTCGATCTCGACGTAGACTTCCGCTGGTGGCTGCAGGTTGAAATTGGTGGATTCCGAATCATAGCACTGTTCGATCCAGGAGGAACACGTACGTTTATCGGAATCGTTGATTTACAAATTGCAAGCGCGTGTGAAATCCCAGTAGCACCTGTTAATGGGAAAAGCTCGCGTGTTGCCAATGGCAGCCTGTCGCCCATTACTGGCAAAATCGAAGTGCCCTTCGTAAGTTCCTAGGAAACTTTGCCACATAAGCCGAACCTTTGAATCAGCTGATAAAGTAAGGGAGGAAATATATTTTTTCAAAATTATTCGATTTCTTTTAAATATTGTAAACTATTTCAAATTTTTCAAATGTTTTCAATTTTTTCAAATTTTTTTAATTTTTTCATACTTCTTAATTTTTAAAAAAATTTTAAAATGTTTAACTTTTTTCAATTATTCAATATTTTTTAATTTTTTTAAATGTTTTGGAAAGTTTTCTATTTTTTTCAAATTTTTTAAATTAATATTTTTGCTAAAAATGATTTTAACATTATCTATTCAGGTCCAAAATCTAATCAGTTCTAAGTTCCAACATATGTAATATGTATGCAAAATTTCGGCGCGTGATATGCTTTCCTTGCAGAGTTATGGTGGACACGAATTTTGATTTTATACATACATACATACACACACACGCACGCACGCTCGTACACACGCATGCACACACGTACACACATACATACATACATACATACATTTTTTAAGGGAAAAATGTGACTTCACTAGAATCTAGTCCAAATTCCTTTATTTCATCAAATTCTACCAATAACCCTGATTTTCGATTGTCTTTTAACAATATTGTCTCTTAACAGTCCATTAGTCCCTCTTTCCAAGTCAAAAAGTAGCCACAGTTGAGATGGGCATAAAGTACTATAATGTAACTCGAGAAAAAAGTCGATTTTTCCCTCGGGTGATTCTGATAAAAATATTCGACTTTTTTCCCTTGTTACATAATGTACTATTAATCAGAGACGATAATAAAGGTGACGAAAATCTTTTTCTACAACATCAATAAAATATCTATAATTCTTGTGTAATTTATATTTTTCTTGAGATCAAAATAAAGAAAATGTCTTTGAAAATTAACGAACATTATTGCAGTAGTTATTGCGTTATTAATTATCAAAAAACGAATGTTTACATTTATTCGTCAGTAAAAGAAGGTTTAATTTATTTTATAACTTTACCGGGCCAAAATCATATCGAGAATCACAATGTCACTTTAAAATTAATGAGATAATACTAAAACATACCTGCGAGAAGTTAGGAACACTAGCAGTCTTACGCATTAGCGGTTGGCCCTGTGCTTGTAATAATTCTTTCACTGCAACATTCTGTCTTAGACGATCTAAAGTCAAAATGCTTTCGACCGCTGAAACACCCCGTGTGTACTTTTCTGTAAAAAAAATGTTAATCTTAACACTTTAAACCCTGAATTTTAATAATGATTCTCGAAAATAAATTTAGTGCAATAAAAAGATTTATTGCGTGTCAATATTAGCGCCAGCACAAAAGACATTAGAGATTCGATGCTTTTTAGTACATGAATATTAGCGTATAATATGTCCGCGTTGATATGCATATTAAGAGGGAAAATCCAATTAAATTACAAATATAAAGCTGTTTTGAGGCAATTTTTGGATGCAAGTAAAATTTGTTTAAAATGTTTTGGTTTGTACTTTTGCACTTAAAAGAGCAAATATTGAATAAAGTTAAAGGCTTTTGCCGGATGACAATAGTCGTTTGGCTCACAAAATCTAGGAAAATAATAATAAATGAATCATGAACGATTGGGCGAAAGTTTTTCTCTATTTTATTAATTTTTATAGGACTTATGGTACCTATATTAGATATTTATTAGACCTTCTAGCATACAAACAGGAGGAACCACTTTTTTATTCAATCTGAATTTTAAAAAAATATCTCAGGAAGGTTGTTAATTTTTTAATGGGATAACAACGTTCCAGAGAAATATATACTAAGAATTAAAAATTAAATAAAAAATCGTGGGTCCTCGAAAATGTCGGTGACGGGTGGGTTTAGCATCACCCCAAGGCCCGAAAGCCCGATTTATTGTTTATTTTTTTACATGCATTTCTTTAACTCACTAACACGTACGTTTGTACCCGTATTTTTCAAATCATGCACAATTAATTTAATCCACTTCCCCATGTTGCAGAGGGCTGAAAATTGACACAGATACTCATGTCGGATGACAATAAAATGTTCTGTCATAATATTGGGACCCGGACATCCAGGTTGCCGTACACGCGGTCTTATGTGGGGATTATTTCACTAAAATTACATGTTTTTTCATATATTGCAAAATGAATTTAACCAACTTCTCCATGTCGTAGAGGGATGAAAATTGGCCCAGATACTCATCTCGAGTGACAATACAATATCTCATTATAATATTAAGACTCGGACATCCAGGTCGCCGATGACGAGGGTTGGGTATACTTGGGGCCATCTTCGAGGAATTAGAACGGATTTCTTTGGGCATTAAGAATTCAGTTTCTTTATCATTAAATTTTGAAATATTTGAAAAACTTTGAAATTTTGGAAAATCTTTAATAACTTTTAAAATTTCAAATATTTGAAAAATTTTTGCCGCTAATTTTATTATAGGCCTCAACAGTACACAAAATTCAAGGCAGCTATCTCGGATCGAAACTTTTTGATGAAGGTCAAGTTTACGTCAGCCTTAGCCGAGTTAGATCTCTTGATGGATTATGGATTGAGGAACTGGATTGCTCGAATATAACTGGTAAGAAAACCTGCAATAACGACGCCCTTGCCGAGATGGAAAGAATGAGAATGAATTTCCATGTGGATTAGGTTTACTGGTACCATGTAATTAGGTTTTTCACATAAATGTAAAAATGTAAAAATGTAAAAAAATTTTTTTTATTAAAACACGCTTTTCTAAAAAATGGTAAAAAAATTTAACTATAAAGTAAAAAATAAAATAATATTTTTTTAAAACATGTTTTTCTAAAAAATGGTACAAACAGTTGAACTAAAAAGTAAAAAATAATTCTTTTACAAGAACAACTTAACAATCAATTGTACTACATATTTTAAAACGTTAATTACTTTGAAAACAAACGAAAATTAACTACAATTTTAAATAATGTTAAACATATTTAATTTTTGACTAAAAAGAAAAGCGTGGGCCCTATACAATAAAGTCCCTGATAAATTTATCAGATAATTTATCTGATAATCTTTTAATATTCATAATGATGGCCTATGGCTAAACCTATTTTATGATAAAATAAATGAAAAGAATGTAAAAGTAACATCCTGGAATATGAATTTTATATGCTAAAGACATCTCCAAAAAATTAAATTTGTCTTCAGATGACTTCCACATATACCTCCGTCATCGACGACCTGAATATCCAGGATAAAAGATAATATTCAACATTGTATCGTCATATGAAATGAGAATCTGTAAAAATATGTAGCACAAAACGAAGTCTTGTAGTGGGTTAAATTAAGGTTATCGAATTTAAATAAGCTACACGCTTCAAGTTAGACAAATTGATTAATTTAAGTATTGTAAAATGTATGTCACTCAAATTATGCTAAAAAAATTAATAATAATAATATTGAATCAAATTTAAATATTACAAAAAAACTGAAAATATATAATATTATCTGAAATTACATCTGATAAATTTAACAGGGACTTTGTTGTATAGGGCCCACGTTTTTTCTTTTTAGTAAAAATTTAAATTTGTTTAACATTATTTAAATTTGTAGTTAATTTTCGTTTGTTTCCAAAATAACTAACGTTTTAAAACATGTAGTACAATTAAGTGTTAAATTGTTCTTGTAAAAAAATTTATTTTTTTTATTTTTTTAATTTTAAAAGTTATTAAAGATTTTCCAAAATTTCAAAGTTTTTCAAATATTTCAAAATTTAATGATAAAGAAACTGAATTCTTAATGCCCAAAGAAAAATTAAAAAAAAATTTTATTAATTTTATTTCTTAGATTTCTGCAGATTGTTTTAAGAAAAACTTTTAGTATTAAATTATGAATGTTGTTATTTAAGATTTTTTTAAGCTTTCAATCATCCTGTATGCTCTGAAGAAAATTCTTAAAATTTTTTCACACTACGTATGACAGAGGTGCTTACAATTCTTGATCAGTTGTGATGGTTATTCCTCCACGCGTAATTAATGTTTATGCTTAAGCACATGCAGATACACACACGATTATAAAGTAGAAAGAGATAGAGAGAAATAAAAAGAGAGAGACAGCAGCAATTAGCGAGCTCTCGCTACCACGCATCATCTCGTGAAATGTACATGTGAATATAAATGTAAATGTAGATTATACAGCCATGCCGTAGTCAATGTCAGAGTTACTATCGCTGCTGCTCTCACGCCGAGCAATCTAAAACGACAAAAACCCTTTACGCCTTCCGCGGCGCTCTTGACCACGAAGCTGCGCGGAATAGGCCGACGAGTCTGCTGCGAGGATGGAGGTACCGCGTGTGACATCGAGTTCGATCGAGGACCAGTCCAGGACCTCCAATGTAATTTTAAAGCTCTTTTTTTCTCCCGCAAGATTTTTCTATTTAACCTGAATCTGATAACCTCGCTTTTTGTAAATTCTTTTTCCTAGAATACCATCGCCATCGCGGGCAAAAACGAGATATGCATAATCTGAACCAGTCGATCTATGCTTGCGGCGCGCAAGCAAGAAGTTCTCCAAATAAACATGGTTGTTTTCTGCGAGCACGAGTAATAGTAGGATGGGGGCTTCCAGCATTGTACACATACGAGTTGCATTCATTGCACATGCATTAGTGGCAGCTCACAGCTCGTATGGATGGTCCCCGCATCCAAATATCGTCACACAGAAGGTGTATTTTGGGTTAAAAATAGTATTAATTTCTTGCAGTGATTTAAGAAAGTACATTAAGATGCATACAAGCACGTGCACAGACTCATACGCGCAAACATATATACACATAAACAGATGCGTACACTTTCCCACGCACATTCGAGCACATGTGAAGACGAACATACGCGCTGTATATATATATATATATATATATATATATATATATATATATATATATATATATATATATATATGGGTGATTCCACGTCAACTGAGCAAGTAAACAAATTCCTGGACTCTACTCTGGAATCCAGGATGAGGGGAGCACTCTCGGTCCAGACCGAAAGTAAACATTCAAAAATCCTGGATGAAGGGGAGTACATCCGGTCTAGGCCGGAAGTATAAATCGCAAAATTTTGAATGAGGAGGAACACTCCCGATCCAGATCGGAAGTAAAAATCCTAGATTCTGGGATTTCTGGAATCCTGGAATATGGGATTCCTATACTCTATCCTACAATCCTGGAATCTGGGATTCCTATACTCTATCCTAGAATCCTGGAATCTGGAATTCCTGGACTCTATTCGCATACGACAGTGTCAGCGGCGTAATATCTTTATAATATAGAGAGATATATCCCTATATTATATACTTGTAAACAACATTTACGATTCAGCCCCCCCCCCCCTCAGCCGCTCATCATTGCTGTTTCGCACCCCCTCAAAATAATGTTAAATTCTATTTCTAAACGATATATTTTTATAAACTTTGACCCCCTCGCCGTACCCCCTCCCCCTCCTTGACCGCCTCTCAAGAACCCCCTTAGACCCCCTCAACACCCTTAGATTGCTCCTCAATGCTCCGCAATTTTAATTAGGCTTACTAAACTGAATGTTATTCATGTGAGTAATACTGTATGTTGAAAGTAATAATATTGTAAAGATCTACCTTAAAAATGTCAGTTTAACAGAAAATTTACTCAGATCATTTTTTATCTTTTGTTTTTTAGGCTTATGTCATGGGGACGGGAGTCTGCCACTATGTGTAGTGAAAGAGTGGACTAAAAGTCATGTGCATATTATCGGAAGTACTTGTGGAATACATCGGAAGTATTTTTTTTAATTTTAAAAATTAAAAAAATGAAATTGTGGACATCTTTTTTCACTGAAAATTGATTTTAATAATTGTTTATTGTTTATTTTTGGGCGTAAATCATTGAGTGGGCATTCACGACCATGTGTGATGTAAATGTAGACCAATGTTTAAGCGTGCATCACCTATTGAGATCCGAAAATGAACCGGAAGTCATTTTATTTGGACTTCGAAAAATGTAAATATGGAATTTTTGATGTCCGCATCACTAATAATCTACAGAAACCATTTTGTATCATTTATTTTTTTAAAGATATGTAGGGGGTTAGGGTTAGTGAACTTAGTTTTCGAGGATCCTGAACAACATGTTGAGATTAGATGTCGCTGTCTCAGCGTATGTGGGGGTGATGCGTGGGAGGAGGCGCAAACATTGAATATTGCAGGTTTTTATTGAATTTTCATAAAATTTTAGTTCTGGGGGTTTTTGAGGATGTTGAACAAGATGCTCAGGTCAGATATCGCTATATCAGCGTATTTATATATTTATTTATTGATAATTAAACAGGCATAATTGCCCTTTTACATTTGTTTACATAATTAATAGGTTAGAACATTCGCACTCAGTCTGTATTGTCGCTCCGCATATAAATATTATAAAACTTATTAAATATACTATTCTTTACATAATAAAATTGTTGAATTTATTAATACAATAACTAGTAGTTTAAACATCAACTAGACCAAGTATAATCGTAAAAATGCTAGATTTAAATGCACCAAGGTTCTCGCAGCTTTTTATCTCTTCAGGAAGTAGGTTCCAAATCCTACGCAATCTTGCAATAGGTGAGTTAAAGCTATAGTTTGACTTGTTATGGTCCTCAATTAATACTCGTTGGTTTCTTATATTGTAGGAGATATTTCTAGTGTTAAAGCTTTCAATAAGACTCACGCAATTGAAATAATTGTGCAATATTTTAAAATCAAATATTTTAATATTTTTAATATTTTAATATGCAGTCATAAAGTTTATGCATCGCAGTAATACTCTGCAGCTTGAATTTCAGAAGTCTGGGCTCGAAATTATGATCATAACTATCCATAGGATCATATGATTTAAATGATATATATCTAATGAATTTATGCATAACGGATTCAAAGTTCTTCTTGTCCGATTCAAGATAAATAGACCAAACTATAGAACTATATAATATTGTTGGAACGATAAGTGATGTGAATAAATAGACAATCAAGTACAAACTGCTGAAATCAGCTGTTGTTCTCTTAATAAATCCCAGTAACCTAAACGCTTTGGATGTGATATATTCCATATGTTCAGTATATGACTCAGTTTTATCGAAAATTACACCTAAATCAGAGATTGAATTTTGTCTGTTAAGAGCCCGATCGGAAATGGTAGAGTCAAAGTAAAATGAGTCTCGTGTTTTAAAGAAAGAGAGGATGTGACATTTTTCAAAATTTACATCGAGACCATCCGAGTTTGACCAGACCATAATACGATCAAGATCTTCATACCGTTCTTGTGGCGTTCCTAGGGCTTTTGATTTCAGGTTTTTGTTAAATTGTCATAAAATTCTATTTCTCCGGGTTTTCGAGGATACTGAACAAGATGCTGAGGTCAGATGTCGCTGTTTCAGTGTATGTGAGAGTGATGTGTGGGTGGAGGCGCACAGTTTAAATATTACAGGCTTTTGTTGAATTCTCATAAAATTTTAATTTTTAGGATTTCCGAGGATGCTGAAAAAGATGCTGAGGTTAGATATCGCTGTTTTAGTATATGTGGGGTGATGCAATGGTGAAGCCGCAATCATTG
Source organism: Gastracanthus pulcherrimus (assembly GCA_949152435.1). NCBI lineage: Eukaryota > Metazoa > Arthropoda > Insecta > Hymenoptera > Pteromalidae > Gastracanthus > Gastracanthus pulcherrimus. The sequence continues at coordinate 76,835,244 of OX424576.1, forward strand.
AATATTGCAGGTTTTTCCACACTCACACACACGCACACACTTCCACGTACACATTCACACCAATCCACGGATACACTTCCACACACCATCCACACAAATATGTTTTCCAAACACCCACGCACACGCATTCACCTAAGCGCATATACCAACCCACGCACAGCCCCCCACACATACGCACACAAACCCATGCACATCCACGTACACGCTTTCACACACACACGCACATGCTCCCACACACCCACGCACGTGATTCCACTGACACACATACGGACACGCTCTAACATACACCAACCCACGCACCCGCACCAATGCACACACCCTCCGACAGACACACGCATGTACACGCTTTCACAACCACATACACGTCTGCACACGCTCCCTACCCTCATATACACCAACCGACGCCTACGCTTGCTCCACATGACACGAAAATATTCCATCGCATTATTTGGACTTTGAAAAATGTAAATATGGAATTCTCAATGTTCGTTTCACACGATATTGACTACATTATCAGTGACAAGGCTCACGATGATGATTATTCCTAATTACGTGTACACACCCGCGTATACGCTCACACACGCTCACGCTCACCCCCCCCCCCCCCACACACCCACGCACACGATCTCACAATACACCTACGCACACGCCCCCATATACATACCCACGTACACACCCTCGTTTCCCACATACATCCACGCTCACGCTCTTATACACTCACACACACGTCCACGCTCCTACGCAAGCACACAGCTACATACCAACCGACACACGCTCTCACACATTCCTACACGCGCTTACCTACGCACACGCTACCACACTCAAACCTATGTCCACGCCCCCACAAATACCGACGCACTCGCTCCTATACATACGTCCCCGCACATACACACCCAAGCACTCGCCCCCTCCCCACACACACCCACGCACTCACTCCCATACACACGTTCCCACACACATTAACACGTACGCACGCTCTCAACACATACACACACATACACACACACACACGCACGCACGCATACGGTTCTCTAACACACACACACTCACACATTCCCACACACACCCACGCACACGCTCCCATGCACACACTCAACAACCTACGGACACGATCCCACACGCACACACACCAACTCACACACACACTCCCACACATCCACATCCACGCATACGCTCCCACACATGCACACTAACCCACGCACACACTCCGACACATATACACCTGTCATGCTACCACACACACACCCACACATACACTCCGACACACGCTCTTACAGTCTCATTAGGGTGGTCCAAAATTTTAAGAGTTTCGATTTTCCATCTTGTAACCCTATCAAAAAATGACAATTATGAAAAAAATAACTCTCCTACGCGGCAGGCATGTAGAAGAAAATAACTAAAATAATCTCAAGGACATCAAATGAACTATTCTTCAATCTACAGTCAGTTTAAGACAAAAGCAATAAGTCACTGAAGGAAAAAGTAATTAATCTGAAGAATTCAATAAACCATCGACTCGAAGTTAAATACTTCACCAAACATCACCGCAGCGTATTCGTTAAATATGGAAGTGGAACAATGTGCAGCTGATCAAGAAAAAGAGGATCAATATAACAACTGGTGACGATTAATAAGCGAAACATAATCATTAAAATCGATAAATAAATAGTGAGTTACATATATTTTTATATACATTTAAAAGATTTTCTAAATTAAAAGTAGTTGTCCGCCCGCACAAGTGCATTCACTACTTTAAATATCAGAATAGTGTTCTTCAAAAAAATAAAATTTTGTAAATGAATTAAAAATATTCTAAAGAAAGTTGTTATAAAAATAATAATTTATATCGAACCAGAAGCATAAGAAAATTATATATACAAACATAATCAAGAAAATAATGTTATCGTAATAATATAATATTCAAAAATGAAGAATATTATATCTACTCTTTTCAATATTTCCAATATACCTTTTCAATATACCTTAAACGAATTGTAAAATATAGTTATTCAAATTTAAGATATTCACATATATGTGTAACAGATTTTATGAATTATATATATGTATATATATATATATATATATATATATTTTATATACGAAGTATGGGTTTGATAACGTAAACTTAATTGTATTTTTAAATAATTTTATGAAAATATAATTAACATTATAACTATTATAAATATTCTATGAATTTGATAACGTGACTATAATTACATTTTTAAATAATTAACGACATTCTTTTTATTTGATATTCATTTAAAATTGTTAAAGTTTAATTATTTATTGTAACGCTTAGTAATTGATGTAATTCAATTGCTATCCTACGAATAACAATATCTGGCCGCCTAGGTGTTACGTCATGTGGCGTATCTTTTGATTGTATACGTAAGAAATAACAAATTCGAGTCACACCGCGGCAGCAAAGAATGCATTTGCCAAATACCTACGCATCAGTTGTTAATCGAATGAATTAAAAAAGCTCGCGAAAGTATTTTGTAAGATTTTGTATCTGACACAATTACGTTATTAAGTGCGTTTAAAGAATTATATTTATGAAAATTTGGTAAATATCATGAAATTTATGAAATTCGGCAACCGTATATATTCAGACTGCATGTCTCAAGAATCAGTTCGAATATAGTATCTATTAGCGTAGGTAGTTCATTCGTAATGTCCATAGTAGGCCGTCTCTATAAAATATCCATTTAAATTTATATCTATGCTTAAAACATATTTCTATTAAAATACAGACGATCAATTTTGTAAATAGAGAAACTTATATTATCAAAGTCAAATTGTGTATTCTACAAATCAATTACAGTGCGATTCGTCAGTTATCATGTGTGATCTAAATGTGGACCAAAGTATTTGATGTCCGTTTCACACGATGTTGACTTTATTCTCTACATTAACAAGGCTCATGATGATGATTATTGATGATAACGTGTACACTTACACGCATACCCACGCACATGCTACCACACTCACGCACGCACTCCAATCCACGTACAGGGTTGGGGACGTCCTGGTAGAGTTGGGCACAAAAAGCAATAACCAAGAGCTGGGGACTATAGCAGACTCCATCAGGATGGTAATAGGCATGTCGGGGACGGTAAAGATCCTGACACCTAAGACAAACGTGGAAGTCAGAGACCTTGACCGTCTTACCACCAAAGAAGAAGTGGAGACGGCGATAAAGAGGGTCTTTGACGTAGCAGGAGTCTCAACGGGTGAGATTAGCGTTTCGCTGGCCAAGCCCAACTGTAGCAGTGACTGGCCATCGTAGAGATGGGCCACCTTGAGAAGAATCGCCTGAAAGTCGGCTACAAGAACTGCCGACTGAGAAGATGGCAGCAGCTCCAGCGGTGCTTCAGACGTTGGGTTATGGCCATCAAGCGTGCGATTGTCGTGGCCCAGAAAGAAGTAAAGGCCTGCTACAAATGTGACGCGGCAGGTAACAAAGGAGCAGCCTGCAAGGTTACCGAGGCGAAGTGCGTCTTGTGCACTGACCTGAAAGTAGACTAAGCACAGCTGGGCCACACGTCGGGCTCAGAGCAATGTAGACCGTTTCGCGAAACGCTTAGGCAGACCAAAGCCAAGCATTACTGATGGACCGAAAAACGGTCCTTCAAGCGAACCTCCATAGAGCCGAATTAGCCAACAGCCTTCTTACTCATATCTGAGACGAAGGCTGTGAAGATGTACTACTAATCGGCGAGCATTAGTGTACTGGAATGTACCTACGTGGTACAAAGACGCACTTGGTACAGCAGCAATCTACGTGGACCCAGGAATCAGAGTGGACGAACGCGGGGCCGGAAGCAACTTTGTGTGGATAAGAAACAGAGACGTAGCTTACGTGAGCTTCGACTTCACCCCCAGCGTCCGTATTGAGCAATTCAGGCAGAATCTGGACGAGCTGGAAGATGAGGTCTGCGAAATAAGAGGCGAGGTCGTAGACGCCGGCGATTTCAATGCGCGAGCATTGGAGTGGGGCATGCCAGTGCCGGACAGCAGAGGAAACTCCATCATGGAGATGGTGTCTAGACTCGGCCTGATAGTTCTCAACGTTGGGAACACGTCGACATTCAGAAGGGTACGGCATATTCGGACGATTCCGGACGTGTCTTTCGCATCCGAAAATCTAGAGCGCAGAGCGTCGGATTGGACGCTAATGGAGAATTACAACGCAAGCGACCACCAATATATCACCTTTCAGCAGCGCGATACATTCCAATCGCAAATAGTCATGGCAAAGCCATTACGATGGAATCTAGCTAGGCTGAACACCGAAAAACTAGTCGAGGTACTGCTCGAAGGACCGGAAAATTTACCGACGACAAACGCCACCGACGACAGGGACGAAGCGGAGGCCCTCGTAAGGGAGACTATGGGTCTCGTTCACCGAGCCTGAAACGTATCCATGCCACGCACGGGATCGCCACATGGAAAACGCTCTGCTTACTGGTGGTCGGACGAAATAGCGCAACTGAGAGCGGAAGCAAAACGCTTCAGAAGATAAGCGCAAAGAACGAGAGACGGAACGGAGGCAGCACTGTTGTCGACGCAGCATAAAGCAGTGCACAAGCAGCTCCGACCCGAGATCAACCAGAGGTACACGGAAAAAAATTCCTGAACGTATCGCCTATACTTTTTCCAAAGGTGAGGTTTAGAAAACAGTTATTAGCAATACGCCATGAGTTCTTATGTCCTACCCTTATACAATTGAAGCGCAGAGATAAGAACTTAAAGTTACACTCGATGCCACGATTTCGTTAACGACGCGATTAGATTTTACAGCGCGCGACGCCCCGACACACATTCGATGCGTTGCGTGTCGATCCTCCCGGCGACACGCCGGGACAGTCGAGACGCGGTCTTACGCACGTCGCAACACAGCGTTGAGGAGACAGTAGCGACGCGGCGGCCGGAAACTCGAAACCCGAAAACAAGCTTCTGCTGAGTGTCATGGTGTCCGGCATCGTGTATTGATGAGCATCGAGATCTCCGAGCATCATCGATCATCATTCTGAAGCATTTGTGCATGCAGGTAAGAGATTAAATTTTGTATCTTATAGTAAATATAGGTCTTAATTACAGTCAATTCCAAATATACATAGCACACTTTAAGTTTCAATGTTTGATAAAATTTTATCTCTCCATGTAAACAAAATCTGATACGTTGTTATACTCTGATAGTATCGATGTTTAACATTGTAAATCAGAGAGAGACTCTAAAATGTATAATGCCATTGTATTCACGCATTCTTTTATAACATAATTTTGTATATAAGCGACGTACTTTGTGAAGGAAAGCCACGTTTAGAAAATTAGGTTATGAAAGAACGCGTCAATACAATCGCATTGCAGTATATTTTAGAATCTCTCTTTGACTTACAATGTTAAACATTGATACTATTATAATAACCAGATGATTTCAAAGAAGTGTAATCAGTTGGGCATAACAATTTATCAGATTTTGTTTACATGGAGAGTAGGTTAAATGTTATCAAACACAAAGTGTATAGGTCTCGACACAACATATAATTCATTTTAGCAATAAAGACTTTTATGCAATTAGTGTATCCGAATCCTGCATAACTATTTTTAACGGATAACAATAAATTTCATAAAATAAAAGTCATTAGACGTAATAGTTGAAAAAAAGCTTTATATTTATACTTTCATTTCTAAGTTTGGGAAATGCTTTGCTTGAACTAATTCCAAGTCTCACATAACTGTTTTTACTAGGAATAAAAAATCTTTCTTTCAACTTTGTTCAATTGTAAACATTTATATTTCCTGAACTAAAAACAGTAAAATACTGTTTTTGGAAATGCCTTGCTACAATGAATTTAATGAAATATTTAGTATTGCTCTATCTCTGAAATTTAAGAAGTCCAAATTTCCAGTTATAATCACCGATGGAAGGTTCAAGGGAGACGCAAACTTTCATTTGGGGAAAAAAACTTTTAGTTGACATTTTTTATGCATATGTAGATTTAAACGCAGTATTACAGTATAACTATTACTTATTTTAATACGTAGAAGAAAAATAGCATGTTTTACTCGATTATAGCTTGTATAGAGTTTCATCATATATAGTAAATAATTCCAATATAATTGAGATTTAACAAACTGTTTCTTTTATATGTTAATTAAGTAATAGATCTATTATAATACTATACTTTTAAACCGAAATATCCATAAAAAATGTCAACTAAAAGTATTTTTGAACCCTCCATCGGTGATTAGTTGGAAATTTGGACTTCTTAAATTTCAGAGATAGAGCAATACTAAATATTTCATTGAATTCATTATAGCAAGACATTTCTAAAAACTACGAATTAAAGTATTTTACTGTTTTTAGTTCAGGAAATATAAATGTTCACAATTGAACAAAATTGAAAAAAGAGTTTCTTATTCCTAGTAAAAACAGTTATGTGGGACTTGGAATTAGTTCAAGCAAAGCATTTCCCAAACTTAGAAATGAAAGTGTGAATATAAAGCTTCTTTTCAAACTATTACTTCATTATGTTTTTTGGCAATTTTTTCAACTTTCAATTCAACTTTCAATCAACTTGGAAGTACTTTAAAAAACACATTCTATGAAGTACGTGATAATCATTTGTATTTTGTGAAACTTAATGTTATCCGTTATTCAATTTTTGAATACTAGACTAGACTATGTATTCTATTAATAAATATTTCAAAAAATGTTTCTTTTTAATATTTTGTAGGTATCATATCTTTGTAAGATAAAAAGTAGATTCATTTTAGCAAATTGACTTGAATATAATTCACCGGACAAGATGTGGCAGAGCAATTCTTCTGGCGTTAAAAAAATGGTTTGCTTCACTTGCCAATATTTTATGCTCATTAACCAGATGCAAAATTGGCAATATTGTATTCGAGGTGACAAATCATGCTTAATTCTAATGCATTATACAAATGAAGGAAGCGTAAAAGCCCTCTGTTCAAATATTAGAGTCCCAAGGTCCTGCTTAAGCTTATAGATTTGCGACACACTACAGATTTTAAAAATCATAAATATATAAAGGCCCTTTTCCAGGCCTGTAAAGAGAATAGAAAATTGAGTATTAGTATCGTCTTTGAGCAGTGGAGGAACAGTATATTACGCACCTTGGGAGGAAAAGAGTTGGCCATTTTTCCTCCCTAGGTGGGTAGTATACTATTTCCGAATAATTTTTTCTTTCAAGTTCAAAACTTACACTTTAAAGAAAATAGAAAAAATTTTAAATTTAACAAAATTCCAAAATAATTTTTTTTGCGAAACTAAAACTTTTTTGTAGAATTCGCTTTTCGTAAAATTTAATTTTTTTGAAAAATATATTTTTTTTGTAAAACTTGAAATTTACTTCAAAATCCATAATTTCTTTTAATTAAAAAGTTTTCTAAAATTTGTCAAGTGATTATTGTATTTAAATACTTAAAATACAAAATCAAAATGCTGCACATAACCTATTCTTTTATTTTTTATCGGTGTGGTGGGCGACTCAAAATGCCCGATTTCCCATTCACATTGCATGAATAAAAGGCGCTTGTTCATTAAATTAAAGAACGGTATGGAACAGGGAGGGGGGAAAACTTTTTGAGACTTGTGCTCAATCATCATCCTTGTTTATAAAAAGCAAATCCCCCCCCCCCCCCTGGTTGAACAATGTACTATTTTGCCAAACTCATTTGCTCTCCACAATAATCGTATTAACCATCATGTAAAGTTTCGAGTGAATATTGCAACAATGCCTATAAAAATAAATACGACATTTTATCGTTATATCGTGGAATGTACTTGAAGTTATTTTAACAGGTGAAAAGTTTATAGACTTTGAATTTTGCACAACGGTTAAATAACATTGTTGCAAAGAGCAACAAACTGGATTTTCGTTGCTTGCAGTATTTTATTAATTATGTATGATTATTTACTTTTCGATCGATAAAGCAGTGTCAACACGAAACGTAAAACGTTTACACCCCCTTGACTACCAAACAGAGGATTAAAGTTGTGATAATGATCTGCTACAAACTTCCTAAAAATATCACCTAGGGGAGTCATCTTATCTTTTTCCAGGGTACGTAGTTTTGTTGAAATACTATTCGTCCCACTCTCCCTTTTAGTTTTCAAGACTTCGAATAACCCAATGCAATACAGCGTGAATTTCTATTAAATTGAGTAGTAGGCATCTTGAATTAAGTCTTAATAATAATTAAAATAAATCATCTTAATATATTGTCCCATAATAGGAAAATGAACATTAACATACAAAATTTTGTAAAATTTTACTAGAATATAAAGTGTTCACACTATGTACAGGGGAGGGGCAAACAAGGGCAGGGCTACAATAATTTCAATGTGTTTTGGATGTGTCATTGGTTAAAGTAATAGTGTAATAAAATTTTTTATCATATGGCGTGTTGTTGTGTCAAAAACGGCCATTCACACTGAAAAGAAAGGATTACTTGACTCAAAGAATATTTCTTAAATGTTAAGTTTTGTAGCATTAGATAGGGAAAAGTGAATATAATTTAACAGTTTAAATTCAGGGTTGCCACAATTTTTCAATTTTGAACTTCCCTGACTTTTCCAGGTTCTCCCGACCAAAAAATTTAGTTTTCCCTGATTTTTTTTTAATTCAAAGTAGAGGTTAAGGACTGACTTTTTAAAATGAATATCAACTTATAGTAGTGTTTTTATTCTAGATTTGTCTCCTATAAAACATAAATACATACGCATGGAATTAAGAACCTCATGTTTTAAAGAGAATATGAAAAACAGCATATCTGACAGAATAGAATTTTTTTTGTTGCAAATAAAGTACTAACAATACAATTGTTTATCAAATATTCTTCGCAAATGCAATCAGTAATTTATGCGTTGGAGCAGCACGCAAAGAAGACAACAACTTTTAAAACTTAAAATAATTTTCTTTTGGTTTATTAAAATTGTTCTTTAAAAGCAACCTTTCTAAAACTTTTTTTTAACTTAATTACTTTAATACTTGACAATATCTTTATATTTATCCTAGCAAAAATCTTACTTCTAATCGTAGATTGCCTGATTTTATTAGATTCCAATGTGAAATACTGTTTGCAGAAAAATCTGGTGTAAGGTCAAACGCGAAAAGACAGTAGCCATTAGGAAAGTCAGTTCTGCTAATACTATTGCCCTCGTTGAGAAAATGTATACCTGTGCCCGAGTAGAGTGTATGATAAGCATCTACCCACAGCGATGAGTCTGTAGTGAATGAAGGTTGCAAAGGTTTACAAGGTATTTTCACACCGTCTAGGTAAAGTGACAACTAACTGATGCCGTAGTTTTGAAAGTTAAATGGATTTAGAGTTCTACTTACGTTAAAAGCTTTGTTGTCCACGAAACCAAGTATAATTCGTTTCGGTAACTATCCTGAAATCACGTTGTCGAGTGTCTCACTTACAACACCACTGTGTATGGTAAATGTTTTTATTTCAACACGCGTAATAGGGTATTTTGCTGTCGTAGTAACTAGTGTTTTGCGTGTGCGACGAGAATGCCCGGATTTATTTTTACACGTCTTACAAGTAAAGTTGTTTCGGTCATATTTACACTAAATGTATCACCAGTTGAAAAATCCATCAAAGAAAATTTTGCTCCTGAACTAAAATACTGTCTGTTTGCAAGTCCCTTATTTTCTTGAATATCGGGCTTACCATCCATCTGCCCCGGTGTATCTACATACCACAAAGATGTCGTGAGATGTGACTGCTTAGCAGCTGGTCCATAATTTAAAAGCGTTTCAATATATGCTCTATAAGGATATGTATTATTAGGTGCGGAGATGGGCTTTTGATTAAAATAAATATCAATTTGATTGAACATAGAGTGTAGAAAATTGTTTACAGGGGCAAGTTTATCCTCATCTTTTGAAACTGGTTGTATTTTTGCATAACCTTTTAACAGAGTGTGAGCCAAGTCTAAATAGTCTTCTCCTTGATTTTTAATGCAGAATTCAGTCGGTGAGTCATCGTTGAGTGACAATATAGGACTATAAGTTGTCCAACTACTGGCTTCTATACTTGTTTGCGTTTGAGGTAATGAAAAAATATCTAATTCACTCTAGAGGCATTCTGAACTATGAGAATGTAGAAACGCCATTTTTTCTAATTAATTAAAAGCGTCGATGGACTTTCTTGATCTTTTCCTATTATTTTTCTTCTTAATTTTCTTTGATTTTTTCTTTCGTCTATTTTTTCTCTTCTTTTTTGATTGTAGCCGTTTAACAGTTTTTTTTTTCGATGCACTTTTTCTTTTTCTACGTTTAGTAGGTATGATACGACCTATAGCACTGTTCCAAGGATATTGTGCGCTCCTCTTTGCGAGATGCGTTTTATAACCCGACCTCTCCATGAGATTATGTACTTTATCCACTGCTTTGCGTTCCAAATTGCTCCCGGATTCATTCACACGATTTTTGAACGATTCTTTGAAATTCATGCCATTATCGGCCATATCATCCATTATATTGACTCCAGCACTCAATGCCTCTCTACTTACTGCACGTGTCTCTTTAGCGAAAAGAGGTATAGCACTGCGGAACAATCCTGCTAACCAGCTTCCGACACCATGTCCGCCTGAGATGCTGAACCAACAAATACGTTGTGTACTCCACGTCCACCGCCACTTTGTTCGTTGTAATATGCGTCGTTTTTCGACAACATTATTATTATTATGATACTTGAACAAACCTTCATTAATAGCTTGTACAAGCTGAAAAATGGAGTCGTACACACCATGCTGAAAATATTGCTCTCGTGTCGCCGCTAATTTACAATCTTCTTTTCCTAAATGCAGCATAGTATAGGGAACGTGTATTTCTGCTAGGCCAACTTGACACTTTCCGTGTAATTCTACCTCTTTGGGTAATTTAGTTGAAAAATTTGTTGATGTATTATCCTTAGTATTTCATACTACTATTGGTGAGTAAGGTGATGGTGAACTCGTTGATATTCATATTGATTTACAATGTTTTTAAGGCGCTAGCAGGAATTCAAGAATTGAATTTGTCTAGATATCCAATCCAGCTTACAAAATAATCTTTTTTACGGCCTTTACATCTGCTACGTAAAACACGATCAAGTTTATATTCTTCTTGTTAGACGCGTGTTGGATTCACAGCAGTCAACTCCTCGGGGTAGAAAAAACCTTGAATTGCCCTGTAGATCCTTGATAGTATAGATAAAAATATTGTCCCTTTATTACTCGTTGAATTTTAAAGAGTTCCGCTTGCCAGCCTCTAACATAACTTTTATCAAAGGCGTTCTTTTCACGACTGATGCGCACATAGTCACCGACGCGATATTTAGCCTTAACACGTTTTGGTATTTTTCATGTATTTCGTTCCTCCAAGTGTTTTATAACAAGATGTTCATTGCATATAGTGACAGAAGCAGGAGTCATTTTGATGCTAGTATGACGTGTATTATTATATGCATTAACTATGAGTTGTAGCACATCAATATACCTATGTGTATTTTTGTAAGTAATATAACGCCACATACGATCTTTTAAGGTTCTGTTTACACGTTCCACTACAGCTGCTTTTACATCAGGACTACGAGCAACTCGAAATTGTATACCATTTTCTTTTAAAAAATTTTGCATCGGTTTTCCAATGAACTCTTTGCTACGATCGGTTTGTACCACATATGGAAAACGATTACTACTTTTTTCGAGAATTTTCTTAAAAGCATTTGTTACCTTTTGTATTGATTTATCTAGTAAAGGTTCAACCCAGATAAATTTACTACACACCTCTATCGCCACAAGTAGATACGTTACTTCATCATTATAATTTTTTAAAGAACGTAAGTTTTTTAAATCTAGTTCCCATAGTTGGTCTATATAGGATATATTATAGTGAAGACGATGAAATTTTTTTCTTACTGGTTTCTGAAGTGTATATGTATCATGCTTTTGCAGCCACTCGTTAATTTTTTCTGTTGGAATTTTCTTTTATTTATTCTTATCAAATTTCTATCACCACCAAAACCAGCCTCGTGCGTAGGATCAAAATATTGCTTTTTCAATGCTTCCATTATATAGCTATATTCATCCACTTTCTCTTTGTTTCTTTTTTACTTTTTTCTAGACTATTATTCAATGGAGATTTTTCCACGATGGTACTGCTTAATAAACTTCGGTCACTGTCAGAAAGAAACGAGTTGTTTTTTATACTTGTAGGTAGAATAATATTAGAGTCTAATAATTTCTGTCCAAAACCATCAATACTTCCACTATTATTACTATCTATTCTCTTTGACAACTTTGGCGTTTCTGAGAAAGAAAGTAGAGGGCTACTTTCATCGTTTAATATATCCTTGTTACCTACATACTCTTGAGGTGTTTGTGTATTTTTAATAATGTTTATAAATTCTTGTTGTCCTGTAGATTTTATTACAGACTTTCTACGTCGAGCAGCAAAGTTAATAAGATCAATTATATTGGAATTTGGAATTTTTTTATTGTCTATAGTTACTGTTCCTGCACTATCCCAGAAAATACGATTTTTAAATTTGATTAAATGATCCAATAAAAGAAGTGTTTTTCTCTGATAAATCACAGACACACTACCAACAATCGCCTTGCCACTTATTCCTTTCTCAGCCTCCTCCTCTTCCTCTCCAATATACGAAAAATTAGATCTTATATCTACACTCTTTTTCTTAGATTTGAAAAACAAGTAACGTTGAAGTCGTTGTATGTAATGCTTTAAGCGATCTCGTTCGCTGGTAAATTCAGAAGAATCTAGAATATTTTTCATTTCATTATCCAGGCGTGATAAGTTATCTCCAATCGTTTGAGTAGACTGAAGAATATCGTTTTCCGTCGAATGTGCCGTTTTTAAAGTAGGCAAAGAGCTTTCGCGTTGTAGCCTCTCCAACTGCTCAATGGGTAGTAAAACCATTTTCTTGGCTTTATCCATTATAGTATTTTATTATAATGGTGTATCAGTAACGTCACTTAAAAAACTTTAAATCAGTTGAGGTAAAACGGATTCGAGTAGTGTTGGCACAAATTTTCCTCCTTTTTGAATTATAACACGTTTATTCTTTTTCCAACTGTCTTTTGTTTTTCTTATAGTCTGACTTGACAAATGTCTAAGAATGTTTTTGTATCGTTCTAATTTTTTTAATTGATGTTTTTTAAGGAAACTACACTTTGAGTATATTTAATGCACATTCACAAATATATTTTATCAATTTCTTGTCAGCGCTGCGTAGAATTGCTAAACGTTGCTGCTTATTTGCGTGTAACAAAGCCTGCAGAAGCACAAGTAATTTTTTTTCAAACACTGTTTCCTTTTTATTACTACTTTGCTGCGAACGGAAGTGAGCTTTCCGCCGCTTGCTCTGTGATGCGTTCTTTACCATTATTAAAATGTAACTGACAAAAGCTACGAAGAGTCGACTTATTTATTTATTTTTAAACTATAGCCGTGTATTTACTTGAGTAGTATTTAGGTAAATAAACGTAATAATACTCGTCATCTGGGAAAATACACGTACGAAACCGAAATTCATCCGGAGTTTTTTGAGTGAGATCTAATAAAATGTAACCGTGTGGTGGATTCACAGCATCCTGATAAGCTCTTGTAAGAATTTAGGATCTTCGGGATATACCTGACGGGCAAGATGTAGAATTTGTGCTCGATCGCGGGGGTTTTTAAACAGAACAATATAATTTGAATTTAAGCTGACATCGCGTTGTCCGTTCCCTTGATGAAAAATATTTTGCGTGATAAATATAACACTGATATTTTTATGATGATTTCCCTTTGTAAATAAGTCGACTATAGTATTATTCGAAGATTCTCGCATCAAATCGTCAATTATAATGAGTTTTTTAAGATGAGGATCATTCAAATAATCCTCGGCTCTTGGTAGCCCTTCACAAAACTCTATATTTTGACCGTCGTTCAAAAAATGTTCACTTTTGTAACCCTCTTGCCACTCTGCGTAGTAAAAAAGTATTCTATCAAAATGCACGTTTGCCATTTGTTCGCGAATTTTTTAAACTTTTTAACAAATTCCGTTTTACCCGCTTTTGTAGACCCGGCTATTATACTAGTCCACGGATGACACCACCGCGTATCCATGATGACAATAAACTGTGTAAAATATAAACCACATGCATAAGAATATTTGCTCAGTACTAGCAATAACGAACGAAATTCAGCAGTTTCGTCAGCATAACCAACGACGGCAGCGGCGGCGGCGGCGGCGGCGGCGGCGGCGAGGGCGACTCGCTATAGTGGCGCAGCGCGGCGGTAGATCAGCTAAATTAACCGCGGGCCAGAAAAGCTTTTATACGTATGCCTAATCGGCTTGTTAACGGTTGCACGGGTGAGTTCAGCTGCTTAGACACGTGCACGCGTACTTGCATCATGAACCTACCGAAATTTAAATTCAGAACATCTAATTTTGACTGTATTGAAATCTCGTTAAAATTCAAACAAAGCGTAAAATTGGATAAGTGGTTGGAATTTTCAAATACTTTGAAACATATGTCTGCCTGGTTAATTGGTAGCCATATGTCACCGTGACTAATTGATAGTCATATGTTCAACCTCAGAGGGGATAGAGGGAGCCAGAGAGGAACAGAGGGAACTAGAGGGCGTGGAGGGAAACATATGTCTATAGAGGAAAACATATGGGATAGAGGGAAGCATATGGATATAGAGGGAAACACATGGTATTAGAGGAGGGGGAAAGAGCTGAGAGTTTCTATTTAAATCTCATTAGAATCTAATTTAAGCGTGAAACTGCAGGGATTTAATATTTTCAAATTGCTTAAGCAGTATGTCACCGTAACTAATCGATAACCATATGCTCATTTTAATCTTATGTGTCTTACTTCTGAACATATGTTCACCTCCACAGCAGAGGGAGTCAGAGAAGGGGGAGGCGAGGTAACGGTTTATTCCTCCCTTCCTATTCTCACTCTCTCCCCCTAATATGTAGTATACACCCCCTTATCCTATTGGTTCTTATGTCGTCCTCCACTTCTTCCTTCTTCTAGTCAGAGGACCTCTTACCTTATTCCTAGCCTTAACCTCTTATAGTTGTGTTTCTACATCGTTGCGCATATTTTTTACCTATATTTTCTTCCATTATAGAATTTAAAGAATTTTTAAAAAATCAGTGCTGTGTTTTTCGAGTGTGAATTATTCTTTATCAAAAAAGAGTTTAAAATCGAGTTTACAAACCATAAGAGATATTAAACATAGCGACATTAGAGGACTAATTAATACGAGTCGAGATGCTAGAATCGTAACATTTAATACGTCATCCTCGTTCTACGTCCAATTAATCGAAGAAGATGAGATTTATAATTTTCAAGATGGCGATTTAAATGGATACTACGATATTATGCCAAAATACTATTACAGCGATGCACAGGATGGCATACAATTGGAAAAAACACAAACGCCTTTGTTGAAATATCTGTCATTGGCTGAACTTCAGGTAAATATCATTTTAGAAAAAAGAAAAAATTGTAGAAACGCGGAAAAAATATTATTATTATTTATCTTATTATTATTATTATTATTATTGTTTTTGTTACAGCCAAACATGTTTATAGCAGTCAAAATATCTGACAAATGGTGAAGATATAGCACGGATGACAGAGCCGAATACTGCAGAGCTGTAGATACAGGAGATACTATTCGACTAACAAGCGAAATTATCCAGAATGGAATTTACTAATTGGAAGAACGTTTTATAAGTCTACCACCTAGGGTAATACTTTGTGGATTTTCAAATTTAGTTCCTAAATTGAATGATAAATATAGGTGGCAAATAAAAGCTTACCAAATAATTAAAAATGTTATCGTCAACAGACCTTTATGCGTACATTTTACTCATAAAGGGTTGTTTCAAGACTCCGCTTATGTTCTGTTAACAGTTCGCGACAGTGACAATTGTACTATTTATGCATGCTGGTTACTTGTAGCGTTTGATTTAGCATACATAGATTCCAGTGGCTTACAACATCCACTGTGGCCTTCAGATACACCTTGTTAAAATTATTATTATTATTACAAATACTATAATTTTATTGATAATTTTAGTTTGTAGTTATTAAATGAATTTATATTATTTTTGAGAATAAGTAAAACAAAATGTGTAAATAATAATAAAAAATATATAAGAAAAGACTGACTTAATAATATTAAAATGTACTCAATGTCTAAATAATAATAATAATAAACAAAGGAATTAGGAATAAGGATTACATATATATATATATATATATATATATATATATATATATATATATATATATATATATATATATATGTATATATGAATATTGTAAAATCATAAAAAATATATTTTTTTAGTCTTATTACTTGTATTATGAATATTAAACTTCAAAGTAGCATTTTATTATGGTTAACAGTCTCACATACATAGTAATAACATGATTTAGTAGTATATTTTCATTGGCTTAAATTGAAATGGTATTTTTTCATTTTGGTAAGCGCTTTTGTACATAATCTCACTTAAATATATTTACAATACGCAATCTCTTACAACTACTTATAACCAAAAGGATAAGACTCAGTATCAGAAACAAATCGCCTTTTTTTTAATACAATAGAAACAGTTTTTTGTTCTTCGCGCGTTATAATATCGTGGATAGCAGTCTTAGCTAAAGATTTAAACTTTAGAACAATTTTTTCATCAATTTTTGTATGCCTATTTTTTATAAATTTTACTAAACTTTCGAAATTTATTTTTTTAGAGTTTTCATAATTTAATCTAATATCTTTGACTTTACACGTATCAAAGGATTCTCTGCTATTAGTCTTTACTCTGTAAGCATAAAATTTAGGTCCACCTGAAACGAATGTATCTATATACGCGTCTTCTCCATAACATTCTAATTCATTAGTTAACTGCCCAAAAAACGGACCAACCTCGGGCTCATACTCGTCTGTAACCTTGCTTGTAAACAGAATACTATCTGTATCATAGTAGAGAATTCTTTTCTGTAATCTTTGGAGATATTCATAGAGCAACAGTCGAGCCTGAGCTGTTGTATACGCTGCTACAGCTACGTTGCTGCAAGCAGAGCCAATTTCCACTTCTTTTTTATACTCTGACGCAACATACATAACTTTATCATTCGCTAGCAATAGCGACAATTATCATTCGCTAGCAAAGCATAATTTGTTTTACCTCGTGAGTAGGATCCGCAAAAGTTTTCACTAAATTTGGATAATCAGACAATATTGATGTACGTGGTAAATTATCCCTTTGTCCAAACTTTCCCCAAAATGAATTTAGACAGAGTTTCGCGACTGAACGAAAAACGGAATTTTTTTCTATTAAATTAGCTTCCAAATCAATACCCTCTTTTCTTTACAATTTTCAATATATTTTAATCGTGAATTTTCATCTACATAATCTAGAGGATAACCTGAAGCCTGCTGCTTCATTTTTAAAAAAGTATTTACATACTCATAAAAATGACCACCGTTAACATCTTTATACTGCGTTAATTTATACTGCCAGATAGCATGTACTTGGATAATTTTATACCCCATTTCAACAGCTTTCTTAATTTCATCAGATATCCATGTACCTGTAAAAATGCGCTCCTCTTCGCTCTCATGCGTACAAAGCTCTTGATTTAAAATCTCGCAACATGTACGGCATAAGGGGAAAAGTAACCTGTTGTGCATTTTTACAGGTAACACAGGGTGAAATAAATCCCTCGGAAGTAATATGTCGTATTTGACTATACCCTCTACTTTGTCATTAAATAATTGAAAATTCATCCCACATAGTTGTAAACACTGAGAAGTTACAACAGGGTTAATTATGGACAACACGTTAGAAGCAGAAGTTTTTCCTCGGGCGTAAAGGAGGAATGCGTCTTCAATAGTGTTAATGGTTTACATATAACCGAAAATAAAGTCGTAGATCTTATGCATTATATTTGCGAAGGCGCCATTCCTTACACTGTTGGTAAAATCTTAACGGCACTGATTGAGGTAGATAAGTGTTTCACTCTAGAGGAATTAAATGCGGGAATAAAGAGATTTGATTTTGGAGGATTCGAAAAGAATAAGCCTCGGCCACTGATGATTGAATATAGTAAAAATAAAGATAAGATTGATGGCACTAATAAAAAACTGAAGTTTAAACAATCTGTATCTAATACTTCGAAAAATTATAGATATTGTTACAGCTGTAGACTTTGTTGAGACAGATTTATTCATGTTAAATGAGCTGATACGCAAGCATAACGAGTTATATAAGACTCTTCGGAAATTTAAAACCGAAAAATCACATGATGACCCATTTTGTACAAATTATGCGACTAAATGGACCGTTGATTCATTTTTGGGGTATGCCTTTTGAGCGCAAAAATAAAGAATTAAATAAGCTTGGTTGCAGCCCGAGCTGTCACAAAAATCTTCCATTGACAGTAGCTTCTCGAAGCCAGTTGCGAAGAAGCGATGTAAAAAAATCTGCAAGATATGCAATGTAAGATCAAACTTGGATCAGTACTTCACGAAGGAGATTTTGAAATAAGTACCATACTTGCAGGTATCACATCTGCGAAAACGTAAAAATTCATTGAAATATATGGTAAGCAGCATAAGCCAGGAATGGTGTTGTTATCAACATGTGATGGATATGAAGGTCCAGTTATGAGAAGAATTTAAAATATTTATAAAATAAAGGGACACATATTTTCTTTTAAGGGAAATTAAAATTATTTATTTTGATGCACATTACCATGCGTACAAAGTAGAAGTTACTGGTAAAGTTGTACAGTTAATACACATTGATAAACTGCCTTGTACGTCTCCACCATGCTTACGTATTAAAAACAATAATACTCATTATGTTGCCACAAGGTTTCAAATCTAAAAGTTGTATACATTTATATATTAAAGATATAGTAACAAGTTATGTCCTCTCTTCGAAACATAAACATTGCCATTTGCAAGTAGTTGTTATTTAGTATTATATAGAGCATTGTATAAATATTATGTAAGATATTTCTGAGCAGAGAGATCATCAGAAGTATTAGAAAGTCTTTAGAAATCTATTAAGTGCAAAACGTTACTTTGTAGTATTTATGTATATTTTTTGATTACCACGAAGACAATAAACATTATGTAATACAGTATGCCTGTGAAAATAAAATATTGTAGAGAATACATGGGAATAAAATTTTTTATTACTTTCATAACCAAGTGAAGTGTAAATTATTGATATCCTCTTATTCTCAGCTTTCTATATAGCATTTGCTCTTCCGAGAGCGATGATAAAATATTATTTGAATTACAATAATGTTCTCAACAGGGCATCTTGATTCGCGCGATATAGCGAAGTAACGTATATATGGTAAAAAATAAAATAAAACAGCTCCATTGAATTAATATAAAAAATACTTTTCTATCAATATCTAATAAAAAATTAATTTTTTATGAATATTTTCACGACTGCAAATTGATGATCGCGACACTAACGGCGATTCTTAGGATTTCTTATCACATTTTCACCCTTTTTTTCTATATGATACAGTTGAAATCAATGTTTCTGTAAAATTGCATTCAAAAGAGCTTAAAATTTCCTACATTTTGCTTTTTTTTGCATCGTTCTTTTGTTATACGCGGAAACGTCATTTTTTTAAAAGTTCAATCCCGGCGAATAATGGGTGATATTTATTAAAAAAATTCTTGACGATGAGAAACAATAAGTACCATCATCCTGTACAAATTCCGATTAATTTTATTAATTAAAGATTGATAAAAGATTCAGAAACTAAAAAAAAGCATTTTCTTTTCGCTACGATAACTGGAGTAAAAGTATACAAATCAACTAGAAATTGTTGAATCAGGTAGGTTTAGCAATATCGCTCAAAAAGCACACCATGCTTTTTATAACACGTTTATAAATTTCTGCAGTTTTTATGCAAATAAAGCGGAGCTAATGGACCACTTTTCAACAATTGATTGAGTTGGAGGAAACTATGTGCCAATCAATTGGTAGATACTTTTATTATCCGACTACTGTACAATTGCTTGAATTATAAAGAATTTTTCAAGCTATGTCTGAGCTCTTACGGCTGTTTCGAATAGAGATAGTTTTTGCTGCTTTATAGTTATTTATTTATATTTTCAAAAAATATTCGTACTATCGTAATGTTAAATATTTTAAGCATATACATCATTTTCGCGACACTGTATTATCGATATTTCGAAAAATAGTAGTGAAAAATCAGAATTTTCTTCGTGTCAACCGTTGGTATACTTCCATTATTCGATTGGTAAATAGTTTTGCCTTAACGCACATTTCGTCAAAAATAAAAGCGATTTTAAGGTAAAAATACCAGTAACTGGACACTTAATGGCAAACGAAATATATGCGTTAATATATAACGCTAAATTTAGCACTATACTAGATGATTTTGTATCCTACCCAAAAACAATATTATTGTCTATCAAATTAACCTCATAAACATCTAATTTACACTTTATTGCAAGAAATATTAATAAAAATGTAATGTAGACTAGTACACTAGTAGCTGGACAAGCAAAGAACATTTGTCCTAATAACTGGACATCGCTGTCCTAGTACATGGACACGTTTATTTTGGTTTATTTCTATTAAAATAATATATATTTCTTGAGAAAATGAAGATTGTGACCAAGAAACTCTTCGCGCTCCCAAATCACCCTTTCGACCAGAACACTATGACTCGAATCGTGGAGACTCTGCTCCCAACACATCCACCAAGGCAAGACCAGGAGGAAGCCGCTGAAGAAGGTGAGATTCCCCTATTCTCTACCGAGAAGGTTGCGGATCACCGCCAAAATGATGCGAAGCGGAAAGGTGCCTAGGCCCGACGGGATACGAGCTGAGATTTTGACGATCATCGCAGTGAAAGCACCTTCTCTATTGCTGAACATGTACAACGCGTGCCTGAAGACGAGTGTCTTTGGCACTCCCTGGAAGGTTGCGCGTCTCGTGTTGATCAGCAAAGGTAAGGGAGGTGATCCCCGACTTCCGTCGTCTAACAGGCTACTGTGCATCTTGGACCACGCAGGGAAGCTCTATGAGAGGTTGCTCAAACCACGGATACAGGGAGCTGTGCAGGCTGCCGGCAATTTAGCCGACAACCAGCACGGCTTCAAAAAACGGCGATCCACGATGGACGTTATACGAGAGGCAATTCGGCTTGGAAGGAGAGCATGGACTGGAAATCATTTTTCCAGGAACATCGCACTTCTCGTTACGCTGGTCGTTAAGAACGCCTTCAACTTGACCAGGTGGCCAGACATCTTGGACGCGTTGAATGAGTTCAGAGTCCCAGAGTACCTCACGCGGGTAATACGGGACTACCTAAAGGACCATATCCTCCGCTCCGAAACAGAAGAAAACCAACGTGAGAAAGATCTCATCGCCGGCATGGCACAGGGGTCGATTTTTGGCTCTGATTTTTGGAACATCCTGTACGATGCCTTGTTACGACTCGGGATACCGGAAGGGGTGTACATGATAGCCTACGCTGATGTCGTCGCTTCAATCATCATCGCGCGGGACTTTGAAAAAGCACAATATCTGCTTAACCAGGCGATGCGCAGGATCTCGCGCTGGATGGGGGAACACAGTCTTGACTTGGCAGCCGCTGAGACCGAGATCGTACCCTTCACTGGCATACGGATTGAGAACATCTTCTTCATGTACGTGGGAGCGTATGCAGCGGATAAAGGGGCGAAAAAGACGGCACAGTTGTGCCGTGAATTTCTTATATGTATATGTATATAAGAATATGTATGTATATATATATATATATATATATATATATATATATATATATATATATATATATATATAAATATATATATATATATATAAGAAAGAGCCTTAAACAATAAAAAAAAAATTTTAAGTTAATTTGGTATGTAAAATAATAAATTACATAAAATGCGATTAAAAGTCTATTTTATCCTACTTTTTACAAATTATTTTTAAAATGGTTACGTGTTAATAAACACAAATTATATGAATCAAATCAAATAATAGTAATATGATTTTTAAGGTGGGGCTACTTATACTTAAAATGTCAACTTCTATCAGCTTCAAACTTAATTCTCTGAATTTTGAGTATGTTAAATATAAATATGTCAGAAAGTTATCTGTAATTTTAGATTCAATTTGATTCATATAATTTGTGTTTATTAACACGTAACAATTTTAAAAAATAAATTGTAAAAAATAGGATAAAATAGACTTTTACATATGTATGCCTGGGTATATATATATATATATATATATATATATATATATATATATATATATCCATATATATCTACATATGTATCTAAGGTATATATATATATATTTAGGTATATAATTACCTTAGATACATATGTAGATATATATGAATGTGTGCGTACGTACCGACGTACATGGACATACAAATATACAGACATTCATTTTTCAATTCACCGATGCGATATTTTCGGTATAAAATGACGCGGAATTTAGGTTTATTAATTTAACATTTTTTGTCAGAGAATTATATTATTTATTAAAAAAAAATTGGAAAGTTCTGTATATAAAATAATCAATGAAATAGATATGAGAAATTTAAATATTCAAATTAATTTTCAGATATATTTTTTATTTACAAAAGTCATTATAATTAAACAAATTTTATTACATTAATCGTGAATAGACTGAGACACGAAGTGTAATTAAACAGTTTTGATAATCCAATTTCATGATAATATAATACAAGATATTTATAAAATTCAATTTTATTGTCTACTTTAAAACTTATAAGATATTTATAAAATTCAATTTTATTGTCTACTTTAAAACTCATATCTCTTTAAAAAGTAGAGTGCCAAGTCAGTTGGGAGAGTTATTTACAAAACAAAATGTACGAATAAAAGTATGGATATACTACTCCTTAAGAGGGCAGGTCTGGGTTAAACCGAATAAAAGACTTTTTAAAGTGATCATGATCCAAATATTTAAGCTATCAAAATACAATACTATCTTAAATTTTATCGTTATTAAACCTCAAAATCTGGAGCACCTCTTCAATAAATTTTTTTTATTACTTTTCTTCAAAAATTTTTTTACTATTCTTTAAAAAATAGATTGGATCTACGAAAAAGAAATTATTTCTTTTTTTTTATGAAGGTGCGGTTTTCTTTATTTATGGTTTTCCAATTTTCAACAAGTCATATGCGCATAGGATTAAAATGAACTTATTCGCATTGCAACCATGAAGTCCGATTTAAAAAAAAAATTATTAAGAAAGTGTTTCCCAAGTGTTAAATAGAGTTAAAAATGTGTTTTTCTTTAGGTTATTTTTACAATGAAAATTCAATATAATTTTTTTTTCTATATTATAGTGTTTTTAAAAATTTGGAGGTAATAGTTCTGTGTGGTACAGGTGTAAGATATTACATAATTTTTTTCAAATGCTATACTTGCATTCCCATGCACAAGGACAGTTTTGAAAAAACATCAATTTTCATTAAAAATTGCTAGTTTTTCCTACATTACTATATGGGTATAGTGTTTAAAAATTTATGAAAAATTACAAAAACCGTTCTTTCTATCTTAATAGAACAATGCGGCAGTTGCACCAATATAATAATCTAATGGTCGAGAGGCTCTTTCTGCCCTTGTGTGTTTGCAGTATTCGTTTCCGACTCGCACAACGCATGCGCCTTCGGCTCGTGCTTGCTCGCCTCCGTCTCGTACAGCAAACTCACACGCGGGCGGAAAAAGCCTATTTCTCGCCCTTAGTACACAATATAGGGAAGACTTGCTTAGTACTACTCTTGGCCTAGTAAGGTAGGTAAATAATATTCCTTCGTGTACATAGTAAACAATAGAGTTAATAGTATACATTTGTATTGGTTTTACACTCAAAATTAGCTAATTATCGTTAAAGCAACGTGCATACTTTTTGTCCAACAGTTTGCGATAGAATATTGATGACAACAGTAGGAAAGACTTGCCTAGTACCGCCTACCAGCCATTTCTCTCTTCCACTGCTAGATGGAAGCTTTTAGGTACGGTAATTTGTTGCATATTATAGTGCTATTAAACATACTCCGAGATCATTGCTTTAAATTCAAAGCTGCAAAAGTTGTTCAGACAAATAGTCGTTAGGTTAATTTTGCCAGCGTCAAAAGTTAGTTTCATATAGCTCAGTACTCAGTTCGTTTTTGTAACAATTTATACATATTTGAACCTTTATCTGCTAAATAAATTCTTGGTGCCCGATAATTCCTTGCCCTCGCGCAGTACTATCTAAATTGGTAAAATGAATTTCTTGTCTAGTGCCGTCTATATATTATATATTTTTTTCGTAAAGAAAGTCTTTTAGAACTTAAAACTATTCGAACTTAAATTATGTTGTAAGATACTCCTGAATTTTCTCTCGTATTTCTTTGAACAGCAAATTATCTAAAATTGAATACAACGTAAAACAAATGGGAAATAATGTAAAAAAGCCACAAAGTAACGACTGATAAATGCAATACCACAAACAGAATAAAAATAGTGAATCTTTTGTTTCTAACAAATGCTAAAGTACATATCATTAATAAAAATACTATTTTTTACCTTAAATACTTTTTAACTATTATTTATTGGACATTTACATTATTAAAACTACGAAAACTGTTAATGGGTGGTACTAGACAAACCTTTTTATAAATCGTAAAAACGCAAATTTTAAACTTGGATTTATAATTAATTATGATTATTATTATTCTTTTAATTTTTGTTCCTTAATAAAGTTCATTCAACGAACATGTTGTAATATTTATTTTTAAATTTTACCTTCAAGGTCAAAAGTTACAGCCAAATAATCATGGGGGTAGTACTAGGCAAGTTTCCCCTACTATTGTCTACTGCGTCATTTCGCTATAAAGTTCAAACAATTAAATCTTAATAGTACATTGTACAACTAGGGGCGAAAATGGGATTTTCCAAGCATGGCTGAGGCATGAGTACGAGTGACAGTTGAGGGCGCCGTAGGCGCCCTAGAAAAACACGAGTGCTCAAATCATCATCCGAGTCTGAAAATGCCCATTTGCCTTTGTTGTTAACCGTATTTTTTATAAAAAGTGTATAAAGCAGACCATTTTTTGTCGTCTACAAGTTTTGAGTATTTTCACTCCAGTTTATTTCTAACGCTCGAAAAACTCTATTTTCGCTCCACTTTATAGGCGCTAAAAATTGTCTTTTTTATACACGTGTTATAACAAATTTGAATTAACTTATAGTTTAACAGCACGTTATACGTTTCTTTCATTACCTTATATTTTTATTGTTGATAAATCAACTGGACTAGCACCTGGTTATCGACAGATAATCGATTAATCTAAGCTTGGCCCTTACTGTCATGCTGTTACAGCCCAAGTCAGGGTAGACCAGGGAGCCTGACTTGGTCCAACAAATTTGGTCAGGCATCCTGACAACCATTTCTACGCGAGTTGTAACATTGGAAGTACTTGAATTGTTAGATCTATTCTGTCGTCACCAGAGAGTAGAAATAGTAAGTTATGGCAAAATTAGGATACGTTCAGAAAAGTTAAAAAGTATTTTAGGAGTCGGGTAAAGCCTGATTAGGTGCCTGAATAGGATCTGATGTAATATGTAGTGGCGTAGTACATCAAAAAGTATTAGACACGTATTTTTTACGTGCTAATTCGACGATTTAAGGGGTGAAAACCACCCTTAAAATCTACCCCCAAAACCAGTGTTTGTTTAATATCTCTAAAACGAATTAAAATATTCCGATTAAACCAACGCCAATTTGTCTCTTACCAAAATGCGCTTCTGTGGTAATCGCTTTCACTCTGAAGGGTTGCATCCCTTATTTTTTATAAGGGTATGTATGACTTCTTTTCGTTTTTTCTTTCTACGGAAATTTCTTAATTAACTGAATCTTATAAAAAATCGTTCTATTATAAACAATATTAAAATTAAAAGTTGACCGTTCCCGGGAGTTTTCAAAAAAAAATTATTTAAAGGGGTAACTACCCCCTAACACGAGTTTCCTGACATAGGGCTTAATAATTTACTTAATTTTGTAATATATTGTAAAACCTGAAAAAAACAATACAAATATATAAATACATACTTATACGACCATCTTAGGGATGAAAATCACCCTTATACTTCACCCCTGAAAAATCTTTTTTTTAATATCTCAAAAACAAATTGAAATTTTCCAATTAACCCAAAGCCAACTTTTTTCTTTGTCAAGGACGCTTTTCTGCTTTTATACGAAAGGTTAGATACCTTATTTTATTTAAAAATAAATTTTATTTTCTTTTTAATATATATAAATTATCATACAAACGATATATTGTATATTGTATATTGATGTTAATTTTTTATTCTACAATTTTTCTACATATCAATATAATTTTTTAAATTTTTATATTTCTAATAATTTGATTTAATCTTCATTAAATATAAATTAGTGCAATAATTAATAGTTATATGTTCTGAATTAATGTTAATTAGTGTTTATACAATGAACAATAATGGTTGTCATAAAAAAAATATTTCGAACATAGAGACTTTTTACACCAAGAACATCTAACTATTACAATGGTAGAGCAATCTTCTACTTCGCAGTGTGTATTAGATTTTTTACCAAAAGCAAAATTAACTGGATCTTCAAATTTCGCAGGTGCTAGATGAGTGTATCCACTTTTATACCACGCGAATTTGAATAAATCGATATACCTCGGTGATGATAGCTGATTATGTACCAGTGATTGTAACTTTATAATATGATTCCTTAAATGTAGATTTAAATCCTCATTCATTAATATCACAGAGTTAGAGAAATGTCTCACATATCTCTTCCATACTATGAAGCCATAAACATCAAGAGGTTGTATTCTACCCGTAGTTCCTTTCGGAATTATTTTTAAGATCACTTCTTTATTCTGGGGGGAAGCTTCTTGCATAACAGTAGGGCAATGCTCACTCCAAGAGTCTATTAATTAACAAAACACTTGATCAACCAACGTTGGGAAAGTATACTTCTTTTATCCACGCCTTAAAATGATCTGAAATTAAATAAAATTTTAAATACCAACATTTAATTTACAATTTTACAAATTTGATTTACTCATTTACAATATCATTTAATCATTTACATTAATTCATTTACACACTTACAACATCAAATAAATACATTTTTTTCAATTACCTCAGGTTAATTTTCCAGGTTTAGAAGCCATAACATGTACATTATGGGGTCTAAATAAGTCTCGTTCTGTAATGGGTCCAAATTCACCACTTTTTTCTTTAAGAACTATAAGAAGAGGTGAAAGAAGTCTACCATCGACTGACATTGTTGGCTGAATTGTATAACTATGAGTTGTAGAAGTCACCGATTGCACCAAACATTGAACTTGATTCTGTCCTTCAACTGCTAATGTACGACCTGATTGCATTTCTAATTGAAAGCCTGATTGATCTGAATTAAATACATTTTCTATACCTTTTTCATGAATCAGTATTATTATTTCAATAACAAACGTATCAACTGTTCTTTCTAAATAATCTACTCCTTCAAGTGTTTTTTGGTTACAAATTTATTAAAAAAATTTTAGTTAAAATTTTTGTTAGAAAAATTAACAAATTTTTCTACTAACAATTCTGTGAGCTTTTTTAAAAATAGATAACCAATGATTAGATGCTTTAAAACGAAAATCTTCGTTTCCAATATTTTTTTGAGCCTGTAACGCCCATTTTTGTAAATCCATGGCACGAACAGGATAACCAGCATCAACAGCATTTTTAAAATTTTCTAAAACAAAACAACAAATTCTTCATTTTTCTCTTTATACGTTTCTCCTTTATTTAATGTTTTTGCCCAACGTTTTAATTGAGTTATGGACTGAACCTTGCGAAAACAATTTTGTACCGTTTTTAATGCTCAATTTTTTGTCAAACCACTTCTCCAGAGTTCCACGGCTCTTGCTTTATAGTCATGATCTAATTCTTCTGTATCTTCTGTACATTGTTGTAAATCTTCATCAATTGTAAATATTTTACCATCGTCTTCTATAATTTTCATATCAACATCTTTATACGGTTCGTGAAAATCTAATGTTTCATATTTAACCATCTCTACATCGTGAAATTCCTTCATAGCATTTAATAGAATATTCTCAATACTATTTTTTAAACTAATCTCTTGAGGTGTTTCTGGAGTTGTTCGTAAGTTTAAAGCTTGAAATGTTATTAGAAGCAAATTTATAACTTTCATCCTATTGATAGTCATTCTTAATATCTGAAACATACACAGGCGGTCCAAAAAAATTTGAAATTTAAAATAAATGAAGAATTTGCATTCTATTATGAGTATAATTAAGATGATTATATAATATTCTGTAAAAAAAGTTTTTCAAAATGTAATAAAATTAACTAATTCTGTTAGAGATATTTAAAACTTTTTTATAAATTAATGTATTAGTATTTAATTAAAAAAAAAAGAAAAATATTTAAATGAATTTTACAAACATCTATGAGCATTCAACTATTTTTAGTAATTTAATATATCGACCTTAATACCCTTGTGAAAATAGAAAAGTATATAACTGTATATAAGTGTATACAAATGTATAAAAACGTAGAAAAGTGTATAAAAGTGTCTATTTCTGTTTTATTTCGACGATAAAATTAAGTATATGAGTTAACATTGATAATGAATATACAACAAATAATAAATAATAGCATCGAAAAATATATAATGACTCAATAATATCAAATATACATAAAATAATAGGTTTTTAACACTCACTATCATATAATCTGTGTATAATAGTGTAAATAAATGTACAAAAGTGTACATTTTTTACGAAATTCTATAAGATAGTGTATATATACGTATATAAATATAAACTAGTGTGACAAATTATACTAAATATTTTCTCTATGAAAAGTTTATGTTAATATAAAAAGTACACTCTTGTACATTTATATATACATGTTTGATTTCCACTAGGGTATTTTGCATTTATGTAATGCTTAATAAATAATATGCATACCTTAAGGTTCTAATAATTAACAAAAAACAACTATTTCGTTTTTAATTCGTAAAACTATAATCAAATTTAATTTCTGAAACGTAACTGCTTAAAAACAACTATTGCGTATTGTTATCGCTGCTGATTCGAATGCTAGATAAAGATAAATGTTTGATATTCAATCACCTAATAAAAAAACTAACTGCGCACTAAAATATTCTTAACTTTCATACACTACTTATATATTAAATAAACTTAAAAGGTATAACATTTACAAAAATTTGTTACTACATGCATTTGAGAAATATATTTTTATTTTATAATAAAATAGCATATATTTAAATCAAAGAAAACGTCGAGAAATATTTTACTCTCCTTTTTTTAACTGCCATAGGCGTTAAATTTTAAATTAGATTTATAGAAATTCAATATATTTATTTATAGTAGAACGACCCTTAACAATATTATTTTATTTTATTTTATTTTATTTTATTTTATTTTTATTTTTATTTTTATTTCAATTAACGGACCAAATGTCCTATACAGAGTGACCGTGGGTCAAGAATAAAAATAAAGGAGCAGTTGAAATAATACAAAATTGAAATTACAACTATACAATGTTATTTAAACTCCTAAAAATGATAGCGACCAATCAGAATATGAGCAATGTAAACATGAGTTTTGTTTAAAAAATAAATTAATGTTTAATAAGAAATTGCACTTTGTTTTTACGAAATTAAATAAAAAGTGTTTTCTGGGGGTGAATTGTAAGGGTGCTTTTCTTTTCTTAAAATATCAACTTTAAATCCACATAGGAGCAAATAAAAATATCTCTAATTATGTCTTTATACTCTGTAATATATCACAAAACAAAGAAAATTGTAATAGTGTATGTCAGATGCCACGTTTAGCGGTAGGCATGCCTTTGACTTTTCTTCTTCTACCATTCTCTCCTTTTCAATATTAAACATCAATATCATTTATAGTATACAAACTTTTAATAAGATTGAACAAATAAAAAATTTCTGGAGAAAAAATAGTCATCTCTACCCTTATAAAAAATAAGGGATGCAACCCTAGAGAGTAAAAGCAATTACCACAGAAGCGCATTTTTATGACAAATAAATTGGCGTTGGTTTCATTCGAAAATTTCAATTCGTTTTTAAGATATCATTAAATTATTTCTGCCCAGCAGATTTTGTTCTTATAGGGTTGTCTTTTCTATGCTTTTCTTGTTACTTGAAGGAGAAATTATTTTTGTTTTTCGTCCTGAGTAATCGCAGAATTAAATTCTTGAATGAGAGAAACTCCTCTTTCAGCTACGTCTACGTCGTTGGTGACCTTCAAGCTCTTCATTACATCTTGAGAATACTTATAATTTGTATCTTTTTCCCATAAACTTGGGTCACTTTTAAAAAAACTTAAATTCAAGTTGTAGGAAATAAAAACATCTTTACTTTGTTATGTAAAATAATCAGCTAATTGACTATTCAAAACAATTTTTTTTATCCGTGATTATCTGTTCAAGAGAAATTTTAGACCTTTTATTATTTAAAGAAATTAACATCTGTCTCTTTTCATCAACCGATACACGAGAATCAAAAAGCGATAAACCAACTAAACACTCATCAATGTACCATAAAAAATGATAAACCAATAAAAAAGCGATAAACCAACTAAACACTCATTAATGTACCATTGGTACATTGATGAGTGTTTAGTTGGTTTATCGATTTTTGATTCTCATGTATCGGTTGAAGAAAAGAGACAGATGTTCATTTCTTTAAATAATAAATTTAAATTGTCTTGAACAGATAATCACGGATAAAAAAATTGTTTTGAATAGTCAGTTATCTGATTATTTTACACAACAAAGTAGAGATATTTTTATTTCTTACAACTTGAATTTAAGTTTTTTTTCTACCGTTGCTTCATGCACTGAATGTGCTCCCGAGAGCACGTCATCCATATAAAGTTCATCTCTTACTATCTGCTCTGCGAACGGATGCTCGTGTTCATGGTCAGAGGCTAGCTGTCTCAGTGTACTACAGACGAGAAATGAGGAACTAACTATTCCATATGTTACTGTAGCAAGTAACCGTATTAAGATTGGAAATATAGGATCTGAACGACACAAGATCGATTGAAAATGCTGATTTCTCTTGTTAACTAATATCTGCCTATACATAGTTTCTATATCTGCTGATAATACGAATGCGTATATATGTCAACGATAAATAAGATCGTTGAGAATAAGCAGTAGATTGGGGCCTGCGTGCAATAAGCTATTCAAATTGACACTCGATTTTGTACGAATCGAACCATTAAAGACTATGCGGAGCTTCGTAGTCGTAGATGCTTCTTTACATACTCCGTGATGAGGTAGGAAAAATGACTCATCAAACTACTTTAACCCTTTGTGGCACACATTTTTCAGATGAACGGTTTTTCATGAAAATTGATATTCAGGGATTTTCGGGGTCGTTGATTACGAATCTGAACTCAGATTTTGAAAATTCAAAAGGGTGGATCCAAGATGACGGCCAAAGATTGTAATATCACTATATTTCGCTAAAAATTCGTATACAGAAGGTTTTGGAGTACGGATTACAAATTCGAACTCAGGTTTTAAAAATTCAAAATGATGGATCCACGATGGCGGCCAAAACTTCAAAGATTATAAATTTTAGCTTTTTGTAGTATGAACCGCGCTCAGTTGACTAGAGACCTGCATGTGGACATGGCGGTCATTGTCTCCCTGGTTTAGTTTTATTTAATTTTTTTATTTCTTTTAAATTTATGTTTTTTTCAAACATTCTGCAAAAATTCTATTGTTTTATATATTATAATTTATATTTATGTATGGTAATTATAAAAACAATTTTGTTTTTCCTTTATGCAGAGAGGCACATTGCAAGTAAAAAAATTTAGCTCTGTAAAGTTTAACTTTGGCACTGCACAAACCGCAACGTCTAAAAGTGGTTAAACTAGGGGCACGTGAGCAGATTAAGAGCGCCTTTTTTCAATAGATATTTGAGGTTTATTGTTTTCATTAGGAGGAGATTCTTATTGGCATTTTCTACCTTACGGTGTTGGAAAACGATTGTCTGCTAGTTGATTAACCAAAAGTAATCTGAAGTTTATTGATTTGATACTATGTTCCAAATTTTTTGTATTATGAATAATCAATGCATTAATTATAGTTAAATCTACAAAATGCCAGAATATATGATGCCACCATTTTTTAGACTTTCTATCAATTTTGTAAGTTGATACAAGGTAGTCGGATCTATCAACATACCCCATATTTTTATGATAATCCGTGCAAATAACTGGGCATTTTATTGTGTTAGCTGAACTATCTTATGTGTTCTACTTATAACAGTAACTTCGCAAGGATCATGATAGTTGGATCAAAAGAAAACAGCTGTTTATCCATTCATTTGATCCAGTTAATTCCATCACAACAAGTACGATATTCATATTGCCAACGATCCACTTTTTTATTAGGAATTTCACTGTTTGGTAAACCTTTTCTGTTACTACAAACTGTTCCACAAGCGAAAATTTTATCTTTTTTCAAATCTTTCATAAGAGCAAGACCAGTAAAGTAATTCTCAAAAAAATACATGGTGATTTTTCCCCACTAAGTTACGCGTCAAATCCTTTACAACACGTGCACCTAATGGTTTTTCAGCACTTTCAGCTTTACCCGTATACATCTGAAACTCGCATACGTATCGTGATGAGTCTGCGCGCGCCCAAATTTTATAT
This sequence comes from Gastracanthus pulcherrimus, assembly GCA_949152435.1. Lineage (NCBI taxonomy): Eukaryota > Metazoa > Arthropoda > Insecta > Hymenoptera > Pteromalidae > Gastracanthus > Gastracanthus pulcherrimus. The sequence goes on from OX424576.1 coordinate 76,868,138, forward strand.
GTTTTATGTGCTTATTTCGGATGTATTGTTTCATACTACTACGACCTTTGAACTTTATCGTAGACTCGTCAACAGATTGATTTTCACTCGGGTTCTAGCAGTTTTTAGAAGTTTGAGATAGTTTATCTAATAATGGTCTCAGTTTGTATAATTTATCATAGTTATTATCCTTTTTATAGATTTCTGACTGTTGTCGGACAAGTGTAAATGGTTCAAGAAAAAACCGAACCAAGTTACCGTCATCCGTTTGGTTACGTACGAATCATTCAATTTCGGATCTGATGACCAAAAATTACGGCAAGAGGGTATCTTTTAACGCCCATCAAAATATTAATAGCAAATAAAGTTAATAATTCGTTTTTGGTTATTGGTTTAGCTTTACTTTTCTGCTATAGTGAATAAAGATTCGTTTGCTCGACAATTAAATCTAATAGATCATTAGGAAACAAACATAAAAATATATCCAAATGTGTGGTTACATTGTCCGGAATATTTGAACCGAAAGTTTCAGCGAATGGAATATCGTCTCTGGTTTTCCCACCCTTCGTCCACTTATATATCAATATCAATATCAATAAACTCTCTAGAATCATTTTCATCAGAACATTCCGAGACGGAATCACCTTCACCATCTACACTTTTGGAATCACCTTCAACATCAGAATCACGTAACCCATCAATAGATTCAGAGTCACTAGAAATATCAGCGATTTCATCCATACTTAAAAAATTTACTAAAATATTGTCTCTTTTGTACCAAGATATAAAAGAAAAGTGAATATTAGTCGTGAAAACGACTGGTGTGGAAAATTATACGATCATCACAAACAATCAGCGAAAAAAGTCTCTATTTACTATTCCGTTAGCCCGCCACTCAAATGTGATCTCTAACACGGAACAGTTGTTATTACATAAATATCACCCCACGAAGTAGAGCATCATGCCCAGTAAACTATATACTCTAAAAGATTATAATTTAATTATACACACCAAAATGCAGTCGCTATCTAGCGGTGGGGCGCCAAAATATCTGCAGTATTTTGGGATAATTTTCAATAAATAATATTTTCTCAGATGTAGATGTGTGGTCTGTTTAGCTTACTTATAGCTTTTTCAGATCCCCTAAACCCTAATTGATCTAGGTCAGATAAATAAACGAAGAAATAAAAGCGTTTTCACGAATAATATTCACTTTTCTTTTATATCTTAGTACAAAAGAAACAATCTTGTAATACATTTTTCAAGTATGGATGAAATCGCTGATACTCCTAGTGACTCTGAATCTATTGATGGGTTATGTGATGCTGGTGTTGCAGGTGATTCCGAAAGTGTAGAATGTGAAGGTGATACCGATTCGAAATGTTCTGATGAGAATGATTCTAGAGAGTTTATTGATATTGATAAGTGGACGAAGAGTGGGAAAACCAGAGATGATATGCCATTCACTGAAACTTTCTGTCTAAATATTTCGGACAATGTAACAACACATTTGGATACATTTTTATGTTTGTTTCCTAATGATCTGTTAGATTTAATTGTTGAGCAAACGAACCTTTATTCACTACAAAAGAAAAGTAAAGCTAAACCAATAACTAAAGACGAATTATTACCTTTTTTTGCTGTTAATATTTTTTCATACTACAAAAAGCTACAATTTATATGCTTCATTTGCGAAGACTGCAAGATCTTCAAAATTATTGAATGGTGTACTGTACACAAAACGTAAATAATTTAAAATCCAGTAATATTTCACTTTTTGGCCGTCTTCTTGGATTCACCATTTAGAATTTACAAGATCTGAGTTCAGATTCGTAATCAGCGACCCCGAAAACCCCTATATTCAATTTTTAGCGAAATCCAGTAATCATTCAATTTTTGGCCGCCATCTTAGCTCCTACATTTTGAATTTTCAAAATCTGAGTTCAGATTCGTAATCCGCGACCCTGAAAACTCCTGTATACGAATTTTTAGCGTAATACAGTGATATTACAATTTTTGTCCTCCATCTTGGATCCGCCATTTTGAATTTTTAAAATCTGAGTTCATATTCGTAATCAGCGACCCCAAGAAACCCAGTATACATATTCTTAGGCCAATCCAATTAACCGTTTTCCCGCGACTGTATTTTTCTCGTAAAAATGCCGATTTTCATTTGTTTATTTATAGAATAAAATATTAAATAAATATTGACTCGAATACAATGTTAAACGCTTTTTCAACTCCCACTTAAATTGGTTTTGAAAAAAACCGGGCGCAAATTCATTATTTATTCTTCAAAAAACTCATAATTTCAAGTGCATTCCGGTGGTCAATATAGTAGCCACCGTGCCTCAAAGGGTTAATAGGGGTGCTTTAGATGCGAAAATCATGTGATTCAGTTGCTCATACTCAGTCATGAAAGATACATAAGCTTCCCTGAGCTTTTCATCCCTTCCGAATTTCGTTTGCAAACGCTGCAACATTCGTGACGCAGGAGTATACGATTCACCTAGCTTTAGTTTGTCAGGGTTCACAGGATTTTGAAACGGTAGCCTGACTACATATCGACCCGACGCATTTCGTCGATACCTGGAAATAAAATAATCCTCGCATGCTTGTCCATCAGCAGTATAGAGATTTTGTTTTGGTATTTCCTCCTGCCTTCAAAAGTCCTGCAAAAACTCATTCAGTTGCAGTTCTGAGGCACAGTTGAAAGCCCAAGGCGCCGAGAGTGGCGCCTGAGAGCTGCTGCCAACAGCAGCAAAGACGAACCAGCTGAGAAGAGAGAGGGATGCTATATGCTCACCAGGTCGGCCCTTAATGACTTGACACACAGTAATGATTGTGTTGATGGACGGTCCTAATAACACGTTGATATGAGTTTTGTTCATAAAGTAAGAATCAGCGAGTTTTAAGCCTTGTAAATATTCCAATGTTAACGAAGTTTCTAAATTGGGTGGTTTATACGGAAGAGACTTTTGATATGACCAATTTTCACCTCACATAAAAAGGAGATTCGAATCTAGGATTTATTGCAAGACGAGTAGCAGCTTTACATATAGTGATGGTTTTACTAGCAGTCATAAGGAGTACATATCCGCCCAATGGAGCGAGAATTTTAGTAATATGTACATTATGAAAAATACTTAGTGGCCCTTGTGAATTCTAATCAATTAATTTATTACACGCCTAACTGAAAATAGGAGGATTTTATAAAAATATACACTCCACATAATAATTTGGTTGTTAATCTGCTAGCAGATATCTAACAAATTTTGTTCATATATACCATAAAGTTACATCAATATTATTACAAGTTTACAGGATGACATTTCTCGATGCATCTCACATTAATACTGCCGAAATATTTGTATAATATTACACTGATACATATCACACTGAAATATATGCGGAATATTCTGTAATATTATTATATGACGTATTACTTTAAGATATTACGGCTATATTCCTTCAAGATTGCAGAATAACATTCCTGGATGCATTTCAAACTAATACTGTGGAAATATTTTTACTATATTATAAGGCAATAAATCAGTCATCATTTGTTTAACGATAACATTTTAATTTTATTGTTTTATTTTGTCCGAAATCTTGAATATAACTGTAAGAATGTTTTAATAATGTAGCTCGTCAAGGTTTACGTATAAAGAAATCTAGAGAAACCGATTATTGTCATTGTAGATTATTTGAATGTCAATTTTCTCAAGATTACCACTAGATGGTGCTTTGGCGTTTTCTCACAAGTGCTAAGATTCGTCTTCAGTTACTATATAAGGACGGTTCAAACATAACGATAATGTGTGTCAACCCAAAGCTGCTGTGTATGAATGATTATAGACAGGTGTTTATTACATGTATATTACTAATACTCATAATGATACTAGCGTTACGGCGAAATAAAAATAATAAAAAATGAAAAGGAAATTATATATACCTTCGATAAAATCATAATAATATTGATTGAATGCCACTAAAATATTACCCACTATTTCCATTATCATTGTGAAATGATAATAATATTTCTATAATATCACTGCAATATTTCCCGTCCTCGCCGCAACAACTAAAACTCCATAATAATATTGTTGCGATGTTACAGAAATGTAGCCTGATCGTCACCTAAATATTGTACTGATCTTTCTCGTAATATTCCTGTGATAAAAACTCCGTCGACATTAAATATTGCTACAGTATCACTGCAATATCACTGATGTACATCACAGGAATATTTAAGGGGGTGGGTACTGTTTGTAAACTTTTTTTTTTTTATTTCATTTGATGAATGTACAGCATCTGAAGAATGTTGTACTAAATTTTTAGAGCATTTGGAGCAAAACTATGGATGATATAGCGATTTAATCAATGGCTTCTCCGAGTCGCTACGCTCCGATTTTGTAGACCTGCGCGGCAGCTGCACGGCGAGGCTACCTGACAACTGCTTCATACTTCTAATAACTCCCAAATTTATTTCCATATTTATGGGTCTGCTCAGGTATAAAAGTACCTATATATGTACACTACTACATATTTACAACAGGCCTTGTATACATATTCAGTGTACTAAAGATCAGTTGAGAACGACGCGTTCTACGGAGCAGTTCTGTACGTACGTTAACTTGTTTCATGTTTCAGTTTTCGAATACTTTGACTGTTTTTCGTTAGAGTTTTAACGTGTTATACGTTTGTGAGTGAAAATGCCGAGAAAAATTAGCAGAGAAGAAAGAAAAAGAAGTAGCTAACGGTTGAGCGATCCCAAAAAAATTGTACCACCGCACAAACGTAAGAAAGATACAGTTGAAGCTAAAAGCACTTTGCCGAGAAAAATAAGTACAAATAAATCTATTGAGGAAGATCTTTCAAAACACTACAGAATCGTTGATTTTATGTTAGTGTTTACAGCTTTTGCTACATTAGTAATGTGTGGTGTCTGTGCAGGAAATGTACCATTCCAGTCTTGCAAAAAGGAAGGCCTAGGTTTTAAATTAAAGTTACGTGCGAGAATTGTAAAAATCCTCGTTACGTTTCATCGAGTGAAAGAATCATTTTTAGTAGATTCATTATCGCAATGCGTGTGTTAGGTTTAGGCTTAGCCGTCCGTGAAAAATTCTGTGGGCTTATATATTTAGCCAGTTCATATAAAGCGTAAAGAAACTAGCAAGTACCTTATTTGCTTCTGCCGTAAAAGAAGAAAAACAAGCAACGTGCAAAGAAAATAATATTGCAGAAATATTCGAACTAACTGTATCAGGAGACGGTACATGGAAAAAGCGAGGATTTTCTTCACTGTATGGCGTTGCGTCATTGATTGGACACTACACTGGAAAAGTTCTTGACATTTTTGTTAAAAGTTCGTATTGTCACAATTGCGAAATGTCGAAGAGCAAGTTAGGCAGTGCTAAGTATGAAGAGTAGTATGAAGAGCATACAAACAGTGGACAATGCAAAGCTAACCATATCGGAGCAGCTGGCAATATGGAGGTCGATGCTATTGTATCTATGTTCAAACGTTCAGTTACGAATTTGGATGTACGTTTTCGAAACTATATCGGGAATGGTGACTCAAAAATGTACACCGGCGTCATCAAAGCTAAACCTTACGGTGAGAATTTTTGTATCAAAAAGAAGGAGTGCATTGGACACATCCAAAAACGGATGGGTACACGTTTGCGAAATGTAGTAAAGACGAGTGTCGTAGAAACAGAAACAAAGGCTGGAAAAAAGATTAAACGCAAAAGTTTGTCCGGTAAAGAAAAGCTCACGGCCAAAATTATCGATAAACTAACCGTATATTATGGCTTAGCTATTCGTCGCAACCATGATTCTACAGAGAAAATGAAGGGCAATGTACTACCAGTACTTGTACTACATCAATGGACGACATTCGGCAGAATCATAAGTGTCCGAGCGGCGACGACTCTTTGTACAAATGGCAGAAAGCTGCAGCAGCAAATGAATTGAGGACATTCAAACACATTTACACTGCACTTCCTAGTGATGTTCTCGGTGCCATCAAACCTATCTATGAGGACTTAAGCAAGAATGCTCTTCTGCAGCGATGTCTCAGTGGATTTACCCAGAATAATAATGAAAGCTTGAACCAACTAATCTGAAAAATTTCGCCGAAATCAGTGAGTGATACCGCGGTTTTGGTCGAAATTGCAGCGAATGTGGCAGCTTGCACATTTAATGATGGATGTTTTGCTTTGCTAATTATGATGGAACAGATGCAAATCAAATCTGGACCAAGCGCTCACGCATGGGCGCACTCCGTCGACAACTTACGCATAAGCCGAGCGGATGAACAAGCTGAAAAGGAAACCAAAGAAGGTCGAGTTCGTCGAAGACAAGAGCAAAAAGATGCCTTGGACATCCTGAATGAAAGTGGTTCACTATACGGACCTGGCATCGACGATTCTGTGTAAGTATACAGCGAGAAAAAGAGAATAATTCTGATTTTTTACTGTTCAAAACTTTAAATCGATTTTCCCAAACTTCACGTTTTCGAAGCCGGTGGAGGCTGTTATTTCAAATCTACTGTACCGGTCCTCTCCAAAATTTGTACATTACTTCTCTGTATAATTCATGAGGTAACCCTGTCGAGTTTTTTTTAAATTTGCTGATTTTTTAAGCGAAAATTGCATTTGTCGCTTTATAGTGTTACCAAAACTTGAAAAATCAGTAAAAAAAGAAAAAACTCAACAGGGTTACCTGGGGAAACTCATAAAATAACAAAAACAATTAGATTTTTAGATTTCAGATGATCGAGTGCCGAGAAATGACCGCCACCGTAAAATATCTTTTTATCGAGACGTCTCCGGAAATTGGCTGCCAACAGCTTAGTTTTCGATATTTTTCACTGAAAATTTAACAAAATGTTTTTTAAATGATATACTACAATACTGTAATTAGCTAATTTAAAATACATTATCTGTATCTTTTAAAAAAATTATTGAAAAAGGCTCTTTTTTTAACTTAATTAACAACCCCCCCCCCCCCCTTAATATTGCATGTAGTGCTCATGATATATTGATGCAATATCGAATGCTAAATGGGTTACTATTAGTTACGAGAAACGCTTTTTACTTGTAGTAAAACATCTAATAAATAGTATCTAGAGTAATTTAGTAGTGTTACAAAACTGACCTTTACTGCTTTTTAATGAAATCTGAAGTGAGAAAACTGTTTATACTCGTGAAATTTTGTATTCCCAGGTTATCTCTCCGAATACGTTTGATGAGTTATAATATATAACTTGCGAATCCACCGCCAGGATGGTCTATTATTGCAAACTACTGCGCGCTATTGTGTAGATAGGGGGAACTTGCATAGTACCGTCTCCCATAGCTATTTTGGCTGTAACTCTTGACCTCGACAGTGAAATTTAAAAAAAAAATTCAAACTTGTTTGTTGAATGGACTTTTTTAGAGAACAAAAATGTCATTCTCATAAATAATAATATGAATTAATTATAAATCCAAGTTTAAAATTTGCGTTTTTACGATTTATAAAAAGGTTTGTCCAGTACCGCCCACTAACAGTTTTCGTAGTTTTAATAACGTAAATGTCCAATAAATAATAGTTAAAAAGTATTTAAGGTAAAAAATAGTATTTTTATTCATGATATGTACTTTAGCATTTGTTAAAAACAAAAGATTCACTATTCTTACTCTCTCCGTGATATTTCATTTATCAGTCGCTATTTTGTGGCGTTTTTACATTCTTCCCCGTTTGTTTTACCTTGTATTCAATTTTAGACATTTTGCTGGTCAAAAAAATACAAAGGTAAACTCAAGAGTATTTTACAATATAATTTAAGTTCTAATAGGTTAAAGAAATCCTTAATTACGAATATATATATATATATATATATATATATATATATATATATATATATATATATATATATATATATATATATAATTTAATAACATATGGGCGGTACTAAGCATACGTTGAGCGGGCGGTACTAGATAGTACTGCGTGAGGGTAAGGAATTATTGGGCACCAAGAATTTTCTTAGCAGATAAAGGCTCAAATATGTATAAATTGTTACAAAGACAAACTTAGTTGCACAATAAGTACTGACTTATTGTGCAACTAAGTTTGTCTTTGTAACAATTTATACATATTTGAACCTTTATCTGCTAAGAAAATTCTTGGTGCCCAATAATTCCTTACCCTCACGCAGTACTATCTAAATTGGTAAAATTAATGTCATGCCTAGTACCGCCCGCTCAACGTAGGCGATATTAAAATTATCTTTTAACGATGACAAAATTAACCTAGCGACTATTTGTCTGAACCACTTTTGCAGCTTTGACTTTAAAGCAATGATCTCGGAGTATGTTTAATAGCACTATAATATGCAACAAATTACCGTAACTAAAAGCTTCCATCTAGCAAGTACCCCCTGCTGTTGTCATCGATATTCTATCGCAAACTGTTGGACAATAAGTATGCACGTTGCTTTAACGATAATTAGCTAATTTTGAGTTTAAAATTAATACAAATGTATACTATTAACTCTATATTTGAGTATGTAAACGGAGGGATATTATTTACCTACCTTACTTATGCAGAGAGTACCGTTTTATATCGAAATTTGAGTTTTGGACATGTTACGGAACTGCAATTTGAGACCTAATTTATTGATTTGTTTTAAAATATGGCACTTATATACGTTTCCAGCTTTTAACAATTATAGTTGGTTATGCGATACATGTGTAAATTAATTAGACCTGGACACAACGGGGGCAGGTTATCGCAGAATCACCCATATCTTTTCACCGGTTCTGCTATCACGCGATAGAGACATGAGGTTATAGTCACTCTTGAAATCAATGCAGAACTAGTTTTTCAAATCGATTTGTTCAATGAAATTATGAAATTGATACAATCGATGAAATCGTGTACGTGAAACCATAAAATCAAGTATGTAAGCAAACATTTCTTTGACTTTTTCTCACAAAGTTTGCTCGCAGCAAGCTCTAATAGTCGCGCTTGGGCATCATACGTATGTATGTATGTACGTACGTATGTATGATTCGTACACGAATGATTTCTGGGTGCGAGTCCCACCCCGCGTAAAAAATATTACGTTTGGCCAAAGTTTGACTGAAGTTTTAGTTCAGCAAAACTTATGCCAAACTTGGCTAATGAGGTTTGCCAAACTTGTTCAAATATATGGCTAAGCTTGACAAACGTTTGGAAAAACTTCAAATAAACTTCATCAAAACTTGTAAAAAATGGTGAATGCTTATTGAAAGCTTAGACAAAGTTAGGCAAAACTTTAGGAAAACTTAAGAATTTGTAAAATAAATGGTATACCTCGTTGAAAGTTTGGCGAAAGTTTAGCAAAACTTTAGATAAACTTTATAAGAACTTTTATGAAATGGCAAAAGTATTTCAATGATTGGCAATACTTTAAAAATACTTTATCAGAAACTGTAAACGGGACAAAATTTTGATGAAGGTTTAGTGAAAGTTTGACAAATCTTTAGAAAAAGATTATAAGAACTTCTAAAAAAATGGCAAATGTTTTTTAAAGCTTGGCAAAACTTTAAAAACACTTTATCAGAACTTGTAAAAATGTTTGATGAAAGTTGCTAAAAGTTTTGCAAAACTTTAGAAGAAGTTCATTAGATCTTGTGAAAAATGGTGTGAAAGTTTGATGAAAGTTTGATGAAAGTTTGATGAAAGTTTGATGAAGTTTGATAGAGTTTCTACATTGATTTAATCAAATAAAAACGACTTTCTATATTCTTTGAAAAAATTACAAATGGCTCCGTTACTATTTGGAACCAGCGAAGTTTTATTTGATATACATTTTACTTCATTATATTAATGGCTACATATATTGTCAATAATCGGGAATTACTACTCTAACGACACGTGAGGATGATTTTTCGTGCATATATAAATCTGGCGGAAAGTGCGTTATTTTACCGCTGGAGGGTTGGGTTTGGTTTTCTGCCCGAGGTCGGAAGAGAACCACTTTCCGCCCGCTTTATATGTATGAAGAAATATTCTTTTGGTGCAAGTGGGACAAAATAGTATATTGTGTACCAAGGGCGAGAAGTCGGCATCTTTTGACCGAGTGTGAGTTTGCAGATGCCTGAGACGAGTATACTGCAAATACACGAATACAAAATGGTCCTCTCACCCATGGTACACACTAGGGTGCACATGGGCGTAAAATAAAATGAGCAGCGAGCATAAAGTAATCATTTTACGCCCGCTGGTCGAAAAACGGTTACTTTAGGCCCGGTTTTGAGGGCAAAAGAACGTGAAAATCGTGCATGTGTTTAAAAAATTTATTTTTTAGGTAAAAATGATAAATGAATTAACTAACATATTTACAGAGGAAGTTTTACTTTTATTAGATTTATTATTATTTATGAAAGGTAGATAATTTGTGTCTAGTTTTTTTTTTTATTTTTTTACATTTCGATTATTTTTAACATTTGTAATAGATTTTTAAAACGTCGTAATTAAATAAAATAGTTTATGATAGTAAATCATAAGCTAATGATTACACCGGCACACAAAAAAAATAAAGTTGTCTGTACAAGAAACTAGACCCATCTATCCTTATGGTTTTCGGGTCGCTGACTCCGAATCCGGGGTCAGTTTGGCCCCATCACGTCAGGGTCAAGGTTAGTTCAAGGTCAAACTGAGAAGAAACGGTTTAAGCGGATAAAAATGCGATATATTTATGTTTGTTAGGTCGCTGAATCCGAATCTGCGGTCAGTCTGGCCCCATCACGTCAGGGTCAAGGTCAGTTCAAGGTCAATCTGAGAAGAAACGGTTTAAACGAATAAAAATGCGATATATTTATGTTTTTTAGGTCGCTGAATCCGAATCCGGGGTCAGTCTGGCCCCATCACGTCAGGGTCAAGGTCAGTTCAAGGTCAAATTGAGAAGAAAAGGTTGAAACCGATAAAAGGGTCATATAAAAACTTCGCAACAATGGAAAAAGATACCAAAAATTGTAAAAAGTCTTATTCAAGAGATTTGATCACGTAATATCTTCCTCGTGTACAGAGCAAAGTTGCTTTCGTTTATATTTTTTTTTATTTATTTTTTTTTTTCACTATTTTAGTAACTGTCGATGTCTTTCTTTACTGCTTTTTTCTCTTGTGTTTCGGAGGGAAGGGGGTGAGGGAGACAGTCCAAGATCACCCAAGATACTGTGGTACTTCAATTTTATTGTAAGAGTCGCAAGATACAGCTGGCTGACAACAGAGATGCGTCCGCTTGCTTGGAGGGCTCGAGACTCACTGGCCTGCCGCTACGCTCGTTGCTCAGCGGTCGGCGCTCGGAGGGGGCAATAGAGCGTGTGCGGCTAGTGCCACCTGACGGTGGCGACTGGGAGTTGGGCCTCACAGAAAATTGCCCACACAAACCGCCCGCCTCGTTCCGAGAATGATAATCCGAGTTGGAGCAGTCCGGTGTACCGTCCGCCGTCACGGGGAGGTTGAAGTGGCTGGCGCTAGTCCCTCGGGTGTGGTATCCGGTGAGGCGTCGATAGGGAGGCGAACTAGCTTGGTGATTGGTCTGGTGTAGCTCCTGTCGGCCGTTTTGACCGTGACGACCCGGACGAGATCATCTCGCCCGGGGTGGACCTCGGTGACGCGAGCAAGGGGTCACTTGCCGCTCGATCGAAGGAGGGGGGATCGATGATCACGACGAGATCTTCGATGGCCAAGTTCTTTCGAGGTCTGATCCATTTCGCTCGTTGCTGAAGGGTGTTGAGGTACTCTCGGCTCCAGCGTGACCAAAAGCTGTCTCGAAGTCCTCGGATCAATTGCCGGTGCGTCAATCTCGGGAGATCGGCTTCGGCGACGCTCGGCTGCGGGATGGAGTTCAGCGGACCCCCGATGAGGAAATGGGCGGGTGTGAGGACCTCCAGGTCGTCCACATCACCTGAGAACGGGGAGATCGGGCGAAAATTCAATACCATCTCGACCTCAGCGAGCAGGGTTGCAAATTCCTCGTAGGTGATCTTCTTTGGGCCTGCGACTCGCCTGAGGTTCGTCTTCGCCGATTTCACGCCGGCTTCCCAAATGCCTCCAAAATGGGGAGCGGATGGGGGGATGAAGCGCCATGTGATTCCCTCGTTAGCCAGGACCCCAGCCGTCATCTGCCAGTCAAGTGCGGCTGCATGGAGCAGGCGTCGGAGCTCCGCATCGGCACCGCGGAAGTTAGTGGCATTATCGCTCCAGATCTCCGAAGGTCGGCCTCGCCGTCCGATAAAGCGTGTCAGCGCTCCGAGGAAGCTTTCGGTAGTGAGGTCCCCTGAGAGCTCCAAGTGCACAGCCTTAGTTGCGAGGCAGACGAACAGCGCAACGTAGCCTTTCGATGAGGTCACGCCCTGTCCTTTGGACCTTAGGATGGTAAACGGTCCAGCATAGTCGACACCGCAGCGGCTAAATGGTCTCGATGGTGTTACTCGAGCGGCGGGTAGGGAGGCCATAACCTGTGTCAAAGGTCGGTCGGTGCATCTGGCACACACCACACATGAGCGAACCTGGGCCTTGACCTTGCTCTTCCCTCTGACGATCCACGCACGCCGGATGGTATGAGCGTAGGTCAGCTGAGGCGTGGAGCGCTCGATGATGGGCCCAATTGATGACGAGTAGAGCCAAATGACAGCCACCGCTCAGAATCACCGGATGACGCTCCTCGTAGGGGAGCTGGGATTGCTGAAGCCGCCCGCCGACTCGGAGTACACGGTCGTTGTCAAGGAACGGGTTCAGACGTCTCAGTGGGCTGTCGGTTCGAACCGATCGATCCTGCTCCAGATCCGTGATTTCTGATGAATAGTCCCGATGTTGAGCCAATCGCGAGCAGATGGAGAGCGCTTGTTGGAGTTCGAGAGCTGTCAGAGGAGCCATAGGGCTGGGGTGCTGAGGGTCCCTGAGGTGCTGAAACAGTCGTCGGCATCGAGTGGTGACTCTTAGGAGACGGGTGAGCCATAAAAATCACTCAGAGTACGCTGGGTCAATCGGATCAATGGTCGTGGTAGTGAGACAACTGATTGGAGTGGCCTCCATTTCAAGGTCAAGGGTACACTCTCAGGGGGTGAGTCGCCTGGCCAGAGGCTTGTGGGCGACGTTAACCAAGTCGGGCCGCTCCACCACAGCTCATGACGGGCAAGGACCGCTGGCTCTGTCCCGCGAGTGGCCACATCGGCAGTATTGTCTGCAGTGGGTACGTAACGCCACACAACACCGGGGAGAATCTCCTGAATATGACCCACGTAGTTGTCCACGAGATGATTGCCGATCGGGTCGTCCGTGCGAAGCCAATGGAGGACCACCAGCGAGTCGCTCCAGGCATAGCAGCTGGCGAGGGGGATGTCTAGACTCTCAATCGCGGACTGGAGCAGGCGCAGTGGGGACCAAACCCTTGATCGGAGTCAGCTTGGTTCTGGCCGCGAGTAGACTAATCCGTGCGGGTCCAGTCGAGGGGATGACCCTGATATAGACCGCTGCGGCGAGGACACGACGACTGGCATCAGCGAACGCGTGCAGTTGGACTTCGCTCGTCGAATGACATTGAATCCAACGAGGCAGCGTGATCCCCGATAGGTCGCTGAGGCTCCTTTTGAAGGCGGTCCATCGATGAGATGTCCGTGCGGGAAGCTCGTCGTCCCAGTCGACCTTCAGACGCCAAAGGTCCTGCAAAAAGATCTTGGCGGTTACGATGATTGGGCTCAACCATCCAACTGGATCGAAGAGTCGAGCGATGTCCCCTGAGACTCGACGTTTCGTAGCGGGCGCCGTATCATCAAACGTCGGAGCGGCGAAGCGGAAACTGTCGCCTACTGGGTCCCAGGCAAGCCCCAATTCGGTAACCGGTCCCTCGGTGGCGAAGTGCATCCTGTCGGGACGGAGTCGATCCTCGACCGGAATGTCTTCGAGCAAGTTCGAATTGTTGGTGACCCACTTCTTCAATTGGAAGCCGCCCGCCCCGAGCATCCCGACTGAGCTGATTTCGGCCGCTCGACGCGGATTCAACGTCGTCGGCGCCACTCAGAAAATCGTCGATGTATAATTCCTTCTTGACAGCCTCCACAGCTCGGGGGTAGGGGAACGCCCTCGTCTTCACATAACTGCTAGAGAGTTCGAAGGGCTAAGTAGGGCGCGCAGGCCTCTCCGTAGGTGACGGTCCGCAAGACGTAGTGGGTGACAGGAGCGACCTCTGAAGGACTCCAAATGACCCGTTGCAGATGTATGTCCTCAGGACAGATGAGGATTTGCCGAAACATCATCCTAATGTACGCGCAGAACGCGATCTCGTGTCGTCGCCAGCGGGTGATGACCGCCGCAAGCTGGTTTTGGAGTTTCGGACCGGGGAACAGTGCGTCGTTCAGGCACTTCCCGGAATTCGTTCGTCGAGAGGCGTTGAACACGATCCGGAGCTTATCCCCGTCATCGCTGCGCTGCCAGATCGCGTGGTGAGCGAGGTAGTGTGCGGTCAGTTCATCGTTGTTGAGCTCGTCTGGATAAAGAGGCCGCATGTGGCCTAGCTGTAGGTAGGTTTCCATAAAGTTTGTGTACTCCCTCTTTAAACGGCTATCTCGACGCATTCTATGGTGAACGGAGGTGAGGGCCTGGCGCGCGTTCTTGAAGCTGTCTCCAAGGCTCGAGCGAACGTCAGGTTTCTTCAAGAGTGGAACGACATACCTCCCGGTGGCGTCTCGGGTGTGCTTGGTCGTGAAAATTCGTTCGCAGTCGATGTCTTGCCGAGAGCGTCCGGTGATTTGGGGCACCTCTTCCACAGCCCAGAATTTTTGCAGCAGACTCATCGCTCCTGTGATGGCGCGGGCGCGGATACCGGGGTAGTGATGCAGGACACTTTGAGTTCAGGCGTCTGATCGTTGGGCTGTGCCCCAGTGATGGTCCAACCGAATATGGTCTGTTGAGCAACAAACGAGCCTCGGTGAATGGTGCTAGACAACATCAGGTGGTGGTAGACATTAGCTCCTAATACCGCGTCGACCCGGCCGGAGATGCAGAACGCCGGATCTGCCAACTTGATGCCGTTGAACAATTCTCGGAGGCTGTGGTCTACCCGACTGAAGGGGGTGGAAAGACGGAGGTCTCGCAGGCCGTAGGCTTCGAATCGGAGAGGTCCGGGAAGCTTGTCATTGTATAAATGAAGATGAGACTGGGCTCGAGCGAAGTCCATGGGTCGTCCGTTGACGCCTGCGACTCCGACCTCGATCCGTTCCAGCACATCGCCAAACTTTCGCACCAACTGGAGTACGATGAGGGTGACTTCGGAGCAGGGATCCAAGAGTGCTCGGACTTCGACTCGCCGCCCCTTCTGGTCCCCCAGGCAGATCCGGGCGGTCGGCAGTAGAGTGGGTCATGCTGATGTTGAGTTTGCTACTCGTCGGGATTTAGTCGGAATGCCCGAGTCGATGGAGAGCCCTGATCTTTTGCCTGCGCCGACATGCAGGAGGGTATGGTGGTGCTCACCGCAATCCCTGCAAGTTCCTGTGGATGGGCAATTCCGAGCCGAGTGATGTTTCTGAAGGCAATTGTAGCACAATCCTTCTCGGGTGACGAGATCCCGGCGCTCTCCCGGTGTCATACCCTTGAAATCATCACAATGTCCGGTGTAATGAGGACCGCGGCATGTGCTGCAGATGGCTCGTTGGGCGTTGGTAGCAGCCGCGACCTTGAAACGTTGCGGTGAGAGTGCAGAATCACTCGACTTCGATGGCGGTCCGCACATCGATTTGGTTGTGCGTTCAGGAACGAGCGACTTGAGCGTCCTGCATCTTTTCTGCAGGAATCTGGATAGCTGGTCGAAGGTTGGGTGGCTCGTTTGGTGGATACCAGCCGCGATGTCATTTTCCTCCAATTCCTCCTCCCAGTCACGACGCGTGACTGGATCCATGGCGTCTGTCGGGAAGGACAAGAACCAGTCGTCCCAATGTTCGACGGGTCGGTCAAGAAACTGTAGCTGCGTTCTGTGCCGCTCGAGGGTATCCGCAAGGGATTGCAGACCCGTAGCCGACTCTTCTCTGAGAGGACGGATGCGTTTGATGGCCTGCAAGTGGTCTCGGACAAGAAGACGTCTGTGATCGTATCGAGACTCGAGGATGGCCCAAGCGATAGAGTAGTTGTCGCCGGTTACTTGAAGAGTGTCCAAAGCGAGTTTAGCCTCCCCGTCGATATGCGTCTTGAGGTAGTAGTATTTATCAACGTTCCCCAAGGTAGCATCGGCGTGGACGCGAGAGCGGAACATGTCCTTGAATGATTCCCAGTCTTCCCTATTACCGGAGAACCGGGGCAAAGTAATCCTCGGAAGACGGCTGTAACCATGGGAGGACGTCGGTTGAGCGTTGGCGCCCGATCCATGGCCCGGGTTGAGACGAGCTCGGACGTCGTAGAGTTGACCTCGTGCTGTGAGATAATCGGCTTCCACAATGTAGTATTCTTCTCCTTCATTGTTTGCTTTGTCGGCCGTACCGTCGCGTTGCAGCAGTGTCACGTGGTTGGCCTGGTAGTCGCTCCAGTAACTTTCAAGCCGCAAGGAGCAGATCCGCCGCATTGGATGCGAGGTGGAGTCTCTCCAGGGGCGGACCGATCCTTCGAGTGCCGTGGGAGGCGAGTGTCACCTGATGGTGGCGACTGGGAGTTGGGCCTCACAGAAAATTGCCCACACATCTTGTAACGAACTCTTTTTTCTTCAAATGACCTATGCAATGGGTTTCTTTTTCTCTTTTTGTTATTTGTTTTAATGTCTCTCTTCAGCGTCCAGCAAAAATCTGCCATCATGTTGATATTCCATCTTCCTTGGTATCGATTCTCCATTACACTTATATCTTGATGAAACCGTTCTCCCTGTTCTTCACTGACGTCTCCTAGATTAAGAGGAAAGTAATCAAGATGGGAATGTAAGAAATGCATTTTATTAATTATCAAGCAACCCAAATTTTTGAAATTTTCCTACATTTGTGCAACTAGTTCCTGATAGTTCTCACTCTTTTTATTTCCTAAAAAGATCTCACGAACAGTTTTGAAACTTTGCCATGCAGCTTTTTCTGTGTCGTTCATTTTTGTGATAAATGTTTCGTCTTCAAATAGAGTACGAATTTGAGGACCATCAAAAATACCTTCTTTCAATTTAGCATCACTTATTGCGGGAAACTTTTCTCCTAAATACTGGAAACAATCGCCATCTATATCCAGAGCTTTGACGAACTTCTTCATGAGGCCAAGTTTGATATGAAGTGGTGGTAGCAGATAGTTTGATGGGTCAATCAATGGCGTACGTATAATGTTCGTCGATCCTGGTTCAAAATGTGTTCTAGTTGGCCATACTTTTTTAACGTAGTGATTTACCCTGTCTCTACTATCCCATAAACACAAGAAGCAGGGATTTTTTGTAAAACCTGATTGTTGTCCTAAGATCATGGTTGCAATTTTAAGATCACCACAAATTTTCCATTGATGTTCCGAGTACTTTATTTTTTCCAATACAATTTCTAAATTTTCATAAGTTTCTTTCAGCTTAGTCGAGTGAGCTATGGGAATAGATGCAAACTTGTTTCCGTTGTGAAGCAGAACAGCTTTCAGACTTCGTTTTGACGAATCATTAAAAAGTCTCCATCCCTCGTCTTTATACGTATTCGGTTTTATTGCATCGACTAAACCTTTAACATCTGTACAATATACCAACGAATTCTCTTCATCGTTTGTAAAACATTTCCTAAATTCTTTTTCTCTATCTCGATAAAAAGAAGCTGTTGTTCCTTTTGCTAACTGGCTTTTCTTTTTAAGAACTGACGCTAGATATTCAGCTCCATCTTTAGGTAATCCTAAATTTCGAATAACGTCACTTAATTCTTCTTGGTTAAAGGTTTCCGGAGCTTTTCTTGTACCAGCTGGCAAGTATTCTTCGTCTGAGGATTCTTCATCAGATTCTTCATCAGATTCTTCTGCAATCTCGGAACGTTCTTTGTCACAGGACTCATCAACTTGCATTTCTTCTACTTCGCCTGAGCGGTCCACATCATTGGGTTCGATAGTAACAGTTTTATCCCTGACTTCTATTTTCATAGGTTTCACTACTGAAGAAACGTCTGCGTATACAATTTTAGATTTAATAGCCGTGTTAAAACCTTTGGTATTAGTCATACAAAAATGGCAGTCATTTCGACACATTAGAGAAGACCATATTATTGGTTTTGTAAATTTCAAGTTTCTTTCTATTTTATCTCTTTCCCAGCGTGTTACGTAGCAGTGTATTACATCTAATACAAACTTTTTGTGGCACCCAGTTTACATTTTGATTGGCTACTTCAATACCAAAATTTCAAGTTTCTTTCTATTTTATCACTTTCCCAGCGTGTTACGTAGCAGTGTATTACATCTACTATAAACTTTTTGTGGCACCCAGTTTACATTTTGATTGGCTACTTCAATACCAAAGCATTCACTGTAAATCAACTTAAACTTTTCAGATAAAGACCTCAGGTTTTTTTTCTAATACATATTCTCCTTCAAAACTGTTCGTGAGATCTTTTTAGGAAATAAAAAGAGTGAGAACTATCAGGAACTAGTTGCACAAATGTAGGAAAATTTCAAAAATTTGGGTTGCTTGATAATTAATAAAATGCATTTCTTACATTCCCATCTTGATTACTTTCCTCTTAATCTAGGAGACGTCAGTGAAGAACAGGGAGAACGGTTTCATCAAGATATAAGTATAATGGAGAATCGATACCAAGGAAGATGGAATATCAACATGATGGCAGATTTTTGCTGGACGCTGAAGAGAGACATTAAAACAAATAACAAAAAGAGAAAAAGAAACCCGTTGCATAGGTCTTTGAAGAAAAAAGAGTTCGTTACAAGAGAAAAAAGGAGTAAAGAAAGACATCGACAGTTACTAAAATAGTAAAAAAAAAATAAAAATAAGAAAAAAATATAAACGAAAGCAACTTTGCTCTGTACACGAGGAAGATATTACGTGATCAAATCTCTTGAATAAGACTTTTTACAATTTTTGGTATCTTTTTCCATTGTTGGGAAGTTTTTATATGACCCTTTTATCGGTTTCAACCTTTTCTTCTCAATTTGACCTTGAACTGACCTTGACTCTGACGTGATGGGGCCAGACTGACCCCGGATTCGGATTCAGCGACCTAAAAAACATAAATATATCGCATTTTTATCCGTTTAAACCGTTTCTTCTCAGTTTGACCTTGAACTGGCCTTGACCCTGACGTGATGGGGCCAGACTGACCCGGGATTCGGATTCAGCGACCTAAAAAACATAAATATATCGCATTTTTATCCGTTTAAACCGTTTCTTCTCAGTTTGACCTTGAACTGACTTTGACCCTGATGTGATGGGGCCAGACTGACCCTGGATTCGGATTCAGCGACCTAAAAAACATAAATATATCGCATTTTTATCCGTTTAAACCGTTTCTTCTCAGTTTGACCTTGAACTGACCTTGACCCTGACGTGATGGGGCCAAACTGACCCCGGATTCGAATTCAGCGACCCGAAAAACATAAGGATAGATGGGTCTAGTTTCTTGTACAGACAACTTTTTTTTTTGTGTGCCGGTGTTATTAATCTTCAGGCATTGACTGGTACACAGTTGATGAAGAGAGCCGAGACTATAAAATGAAACTTCGAAACAATAAAACAATAGAATCAATAATTTAAGTTGACGAGAGTATTTGAACCATATTGATGGTAACAATACAACATGAAATTACAAATGCATTTAATGTCGACTATTTTATTACTAATTACTTTAGACTGTCTTAAACCCAAGAACTGTGTCAAAACTTATTATAAGTGAGAAAAGGTTTTTGTTTACATAAAAACTCCGTTTATTCCACATTATTACTATTGGGCTTATTCATTTAAAATAAAAAATTATTAGGAATAATACCATTTACTTTTCCTTTTAATTCTCATAATACCGATGAATAAATAATAGGATTTTATAAATATTCAAAATATCACATTTACATAGAAAAATTACGGTGTTTTGCTTTTCTATTCTACAAAATGAGTATCCAGAAATATTTTTTAATGATAATTGAATTGTCAACTAACTACGAACTAAAAGTAGATAATGCCTGTTAAAACCGGGTTTGTTTGGGACAAACCAGGGTTTTGTTTGGATAAACACGTTTATGTCAAATGTGTTTATGTTCACTTTAAAACAGAATTTGAAAAATGTTTAGCGGAATAAACATAAGAATTTCCACTTTTAAATGTATTGAAAATTCGGAGATTTATTTTAATTAGCCCTGGTTGAGAAATAAAAGCAGAGATATGAAATTATTCAGATCTACTTATTTACTTAAAACAGAAACAAAACTTCAAAAAAATTTTCTTTCTGTTTTTCATGAAAATTTGTTGGATTAATGACATAGAACTGTCAGTCAATGTTTGTGAAGTAACATACATGGATTATATCCTCAAGATTAATCGCTATGAAATTGTTTTCGATTTTTTCACATGTACAAATTGTAGGTATAAAGTTATAAGTGTGAATCTATTGTTCCAAGGTACATAAATAATTTATATGACTCCATCGATCACGCAGAACAATCCTTTATTAGTTGAATTAAAAAGTATGCGACGTTTCGGGAGTTTTTTTAATATACTCCCCTCATCATGGTTACACAAAAAAAATATAAATAAAAATTATAAGTCACTATATTACACATTATGCCTCACACTGTCAAAACAAAATACAAAACATACAAAATAGGAACAAGCATAATTGTATGCTGTAATGGCACCTCTAAAAAACCAAATTTGCGAACATAAACATTACTTTATAATACAAATTAAAATTTAACTCGACGTACAAAATTATAACAACAACCTTAAAAAAAATAAAAAAACTTACTGAAACAAGTAGACACACAACTACTAGAACTGGCCCTGCAGGCCGGTAGTACGTACCGGCCACGCGAAACCACAAGCTGTTACATTGTTGCGAATTCAGAGACAGCTAAATGGAAAATAAAAACTCACCGAATCTCTCGCAGTCTCAAAATTTATAATTTGGAGAGGGGTGCGTGGCTCCTAGCTCGCAGAGCGAACGCACGCAGACCACAGAGCAACATAACGCACAAGGAGGTGGCATCGCGAATCAGAGAAGAAAGGCGAACGGAGAAACCCCAAACGCCCGTCGCCCAACTAGCACAGCACACACCTCATTGCAAGTCTGCGCTCCGGATCTCGCTCTGCCAGCTTGGAGCCTCTCGCGAGAGACACGACAAATCCATTAAATTTTAATTTGTATTATAAAGTAATGTTTATGTTCGCAAATTTGTTTTTTTAGGGGTGCCATTACAGCATACAATTATGCTTGTTCCTTAGCTCACGACGCAGTCCATGTTTTTAGTCGTTTAAGTTTATGGTAAATGTTATTCCATGTTATTTTGTATGTTTTATATTTTGTTTTGACAGTGTAAGGCATAATGTGTAATATAGTGACTTATAATTTTTATTTATATTTTTTTGTGTAGCCATGATGAGGGGAGTATTTTAAAAAAACTCCCGAAACGTCGCATACTTTTTCATTCAACCAATAAAGAATTGTTCTGCGTGATCGAGGAACCAAACCCTGGTTTGTCCAAAATAAACCCGGTTTTAACAGGCATTATCTACTTTTAAATTCTAGTTAGTTGACAATTAAATTATCATTAAAAAATATTTCTGGATCCTCTTTTTGTAGAATAGAAAAGTAAAACACCGTAATTTTTCTATGTAAATGTGATTTTATTTGGTATTTGAAAAAAATTATTCTATAAATACAACTATAAATTCTTCGTAATTATTTTTATTTTCATATTCTCTATTAAAACAATATTTTGAATATTTATAAAATCCTATTATTTATTCATCAGTATTATGAGAATTAAAAGGAAAAGTAAATGGTATTATTCCTAATAATTTTTTATTTTAAATGAATAAGCCCAATAGTAATAATGTGGAATAAACGGAGTTTTTATGTAAACCAAAACCCTTTCTCACTTATAATGAGGTTTTACACAGTTCTTGGGTTTAAGACAGTCTAAAGTAATTAGTGATAAAATAGTCGACGTTAAATGCATTTGTAATTTTATGTTGTATTGCTATCATAAATATGGTTCAAATACTCTCGTCAACGTAAATTATTGATTCTCTTGCTTTATTGTTTCGAAGTTTCATTTTATAGTCTCGGCTCTCTTTATCAACGGTGTACCAGTCAATACCTGAAGATTAATAATCATTAACTTATGATTTACTATCATAAACTGTTTTATGTAATTACGACGTTTTAAAAATCTATTACAAATGTTAAAAATAATCGAAATGTAAAAAAATCGAAAAAAAAAAATTTAGACACAAATTATCTACTTTTCATAAATAATAATAAATCTAATAAAAGTAAAACTTCCTCTGTAAATATGTTAGTTAATTCATTATCATTTTTACCTAAAAAATACATTTTTTACCACATGCACGAGTTTCACGTTCATTTGCCCCAAAACCGGGCCTAAAGTAAACGTTTTTCGACCAGTGAGCGTAAAATGATTACTTTACGCTCGCTGCTCATTTTATTATACGCCCGTGTGCACCATAGTGTGCACCATTGGTGAGAGGGCCATTGTGACCTCGTGTATTTGCAGTATACTCGTCTCAGGCATCTGCAAACTCACGCTCGGTCAAAAAAGGCCGACTTCTCGCCCTTCGTACACAATATACTATTTTGTCCTACTTGCACCAAAAGAATATTTTTTCATATATATAAAGCGGACGAAAAGTGGATCTCTTCCGATCTCGGGCAGAAAACGACTTTCTATGTCCTTTGAAAAAATTACAAATAGCTCCGTTACCATTTGCCCAACCCTCCAGCGGTAAAATAACGCACTTTTCGCCCGCTTTATATATGCACGAAAAATCATCCTCACGTGTCGTTAGAGTAGTAATTCCTGATTATTGACAATATATGTAGCCATTAATATAATGAAGTGAAATGTAAATCAAATAAAACTTCGCTGGTTTCAAATAGTAACGGAGCCATTTGTAATTTTTTCAAAGAACATAGAACGTCGTTTTTATTTGACTAATTCAATGTAGAAATTCTATTAATATTTGAAATCTAAACAGTTAAAACTCTTAAAAAAACTATACGATATTGAATTTATGTTACAAATATTGATAAAACCTGTCGGAAATATTACCTAAGTTTCATCAAACTTTCACTACATTTTTACAATTTTTCACAAGATCTAATGAACTTTTTCTAAAGTTTTGCCAAACTTTCGCCAAACTTTCAACAAGCTGTACCATTTTTTTACAAATTCTTTAGTTTTCCTAAAGTTTTTCCTAACTTTCTCTAAGCTTTCACTAAGCATTCACTATTTTTGACAAGTTTTGATGAAGTTTATTTGAAGTTTTTCCAAACATTTGCCAAGCTTAGCCATATATTTGAACAAGTTTGGCAAAGTCTCATTTGCCAAGTTTGGTATAAGTTTTGCTGAACTAAAAGTTCAGCCAAACTTTGGCCAAACGTAATATTTTTTTACGAGGGGTGGGACTCGCACCTAGAAATCATTCGTGTACGAATCATACATACATACATACATACATACATACGTATGATGCCCAAGCGCGAATATTAGAGCTTGCGCGAGCAAACTTTGTGAGAAAAAGTCAAAGAAATGTTTGCTTACATACTTGATTTTATGGTTTCACGTACACGATTTCATCGATTGTATCAATTTCATAATTTTATTGGACAAATCGATTTGAAAAGCTAGTTCTGGATTGATTTCAAGAGTGACTATAACCTCATGTCTCTATCGCGTGATAGCAGAACCGGTGAAAAGATACATATGGGTGATGTGTGCCATAACCTGCCCACGTTGTGTCCAGGTCTCTTAGGTACGTATACATTCGGAAAAAAAATTTCTTCTTAATTTACACATGTATCGCATAACCAACTATAATTGTTAAAAGCCGGAAACGTATATAAGTGCTATATTTTAAAACAAATCAATAAATTAGGTCTCAAATTGCAGTTCCGTAACATGTCCAAAACACAAATTTCGATATAAAACAGCACTCTCTGCATAAGTAAGGTAGGTAAATAATATTCCTCCGTATACATAGTCAACTATAGAG
This sequence comes from Gastracanthus pulcherrimus, assembly GCA_949152435.1. Taxonomy (NCBI): domain Eukaryota; kingdom Metazoa; phylum Arthropoda; class Insecta; order Hymenoptera; family Pteromalidae; genus Gastracanthus; species Gastracanthus pulcherrimus. The sequence goes on from OX424576.1 coordinate 76,892,313, forward strand.
TTAATAATATACATTTGTCTTGGTTTTAAACTCAAAATTGGCTAATTATCGTTAAAGCAACGTGCATACTTTTTATCCAACAGTTTGCGATAGAATATTGATAACAGCAGTAGGGGAGACTTGCCTAGTACCGCCTACCAGCCGTTTCTCTTTTCCACTGCTAGATGGAAGCTTTTAGGTACGGTAATTATTTGCATATTATAGTGATATTAAACATACTCCGAAATCATTTCTTTAAATTCAAAGCTGCAAAAGTTGTTCGGACAAATAGTCGCTAGGTTAATTTTACCAGCGTCAAAAGATAATTTTAATAGCTCAGTACTTATTGTGCAAATAAGTTTGTCTTTGTAACAATTTATACATATTTGAACGTTTATCTGCTAGAAAAATTCTTGGTGCCCAATAATTTCTTGACCTCATTCAGTACTATCTAAATTGCTAAAATTAATGTCTTGCTTAGTACCGCTCGCTCAACGTATGCCTAGTACCGCCCATATGTTATTAAATGTGTATATATATATATATATATATATATATATATATATATATATATATATATATATATATATATATATATATATATATATATATATATATATATATATATATATATATATATATATATATTCGTAATTAAAGATTTCTTTAACCTATTAGAACTTAAATTATATTGTAAGATACTCTTGAGTTTTCCTTTGTATTTCTTTGATCAGCAAAATGTCTAAAATTGAATACAAGGTAAAATCAATGGGGAAGAATGTAAAAAAGCCACAAAATAGCGACTTATAAATGAAATATCACAAAGAGAATAAGAATAGTGATTCTTTTGTTTCTAATAAATGCTAAAGTACATATACTTAATAAAAATACTATTTTCTTACCTTAAATACTTTTGAACTATTATGTTTTGGCCATTTATACCATTAAAACTCCGAAAAATATTAGTGGGTGATACTAGGCAAACCTTTTTATAAATCGTAAAAACGCAAATTTTAAACTTGGATTTATAATTAATTCAGATTATTATTTATGAAAATGAAATTTTTGTTCTATAAGAAAGTCCATTCAAAAAACAAGTTTGAACTTTTTTTTAAATTTCACTGTCAAGGTCAAGAGTTACAGCCAAAATAGCTATGGGAGACAGTACTATGTAAGTCTCCCCTATCTACACAATAATGCGCAGTAGTTTGCAATAATAGACCATCCTGGCGGTGGATTCGCAAGTTATATATTATAACTCATCAAACGTATCCGGAGAAATAACCTGGGAATACAAAATTTCACGAGTATAAACAGTTTTCTCACTTCAGATTTCATTAAAAAGCAGTAGAGGTCAGTTTTGTACCACTATTCAATTACTCTAGATACTATTTATTAGATGTTTTACTACAAGTAAAAAGCGTTTCTCGTAACTAATAGTAACCCATTTAGCATTCAATATTGCATCAATATATCATGAGCACTACATGCAATATTAAATATTCCTGTGATGTCAGTAGTGATATTGCAGTGATACTGTGGCAATATTTAATGTCGACGGAGTTTTTATCACGGGAATATTAAGGAAGAGATCAGTACAATATTTAGGTGACGATCAGGCTACATTTCAGTAACATCACAACAATATTATTATTGATTTTTAGTCGTTGCGGTGAGGACGGGAAATATTGTAGTGATATTGTTGAAATATTATTATCATTTTATCGAAGGTATATATAATTTCCTTTTCATTTTTGATTATTTTTATTTCGCCGTAACGCTAGTACCATTATGAGTATTAGTAATATACATGTAATAAACGCCTGTCAATAATCATTCATATATAGCAGCTTCGGGATGACACACATTATCGTTATGTTTGAACAGTCCTTATAAAGTAACTGAAGACGAATCTTAGCACTTGTGAGAAAATGACACAGCATCATCTAGTGGCAATCTTGAGAAAATTGACTTTTAAATAATCTACAATGACAATAATCGGTTTCTCTAGATTTGTTTTTATGTAAACCTTTACGAGCTACATTATTAAAACATTCTTACAGTTATAGTCAATATCTTAAAGTAGTACGTCATATAATAATATTACAGAATATTTCGCATATATTTCAGTGTGATATGTAACAGTGTAATATTATACAAATATTTCGGCATTATTAAAGTGCGATGCATTGAGAAATATCATTCTGAGAATTTACAAGAATATTACTATAATATTTCCATGCAATATGTTACATAATAGTATTACAGGATATTTCGCGTGTATTGCAATGTAATATATCACATAACAATATTTTAGAATAATATTTTAGAATTATTACAGCAATCTTGCGTGCAATTTATCATTGCGCAGTGTTATAAGAATATCACTGTAATATTACAATGTGATATATTGTAATGTAATATAGAAAAATTACTGCAATACTGCAATCTTGAAAATCATACTGAAATATCACAGAAATGTAGCTGCAATATATCAACTTACCCGCAATATCAGAGCAACGTTATCTATGACATTTCTGCAATATTGGGTGCTACGTGGGAAAGTACATAAAACTTGTCTGCAAAAAGTTCACATGTTGTACCTAGGAGTTATGAGAGTGCAGTCTCAAAGTAAAATGTCAGTTCCGTAATACCCTATGAAAAGTATTATGAAAATAAAAGGTATTTTGAATGATATTGAACACCAAGCAATTCTACGGCTAAAAAGACATAAAAAGTCATACTAAGTTAACTCTTGTAAATTCAGAGCAATGAATGAAGGCTGGAGGTAAAAATCTACAATTTTCATTCGTCCGCTGTTTTTATGCTTGTTTAGGGTAAGTTACGGACGAATCACCCACATTTAGATGATACACACGGAGCACCCGAAAAAACATTGTGTAAACTACCTATATAAATGTTTTATCGGTAATTTAGAGACAACTTAATTTTTCTTGCCAAAGTCCAACCCGAGGCTCAGCCCGAGACTACCTCAAGGGTCGATCGAGGCTAACCCGACACCAAGCCCGAGGGTCGTCCGAGACTAGCCCGAAGCTCACCAGAGGTTCAACCGAGGCTAATCCGAGAATAACCCGAAGCTAAGTCGAGGCAGAGCCGAGGAAAACTGAGGTGCAAATTCGAGAAACAGACGCGTCGAAACGGCGGAACGCGGAACGCCAGATTCAGTGACGTTAATAACCAACAGATAACGCGAGGGGTATTATTCAAGCTTTTGGTAGCTGTTTCTTTTTTGTAGTTAATTTCCCTTTCTTTCTTTTTTATAATTTCGCCTATTAAGTTCTGTCTTAATATTTATCCACGCATCCAACGTCGATAATGAACTGTTTTAGTAGTAATAAAAATTTAACTTTTTCAGAAAAATACACATAAGGAGGCACAACATGTAGGTTAGCTCTCAAAGCAAATGATGTTCTAATGCGCATAGCTGATCCCCATAACCAGGTCAATCATCTGGAAAAAATTGAATTGTAAGGTACCATAAAGTGGAGTCTCTTGGGCCATTGGGGTGTTTTGGGCCACTATATTAAAATGTATTTCTATCTGCTTAGCAAGTAACTAAGAATAAAATGGACCGTTTGAATAGTTCAAAGTAACATTTATTTCAATAAAAATCGATAAAATTATCCTGAGTGGCTTGCTGGGGTCATTAAAAGTTATATTAATATAGTGGATCAAGACACCTCAATGGCCCAAGAGACCCCACTTTATGGTATATATGAACAAAATTTGTTAGATATCTGCTAGCAGATTAACAACCAAATTATTATATGGAATGTACATTTTTACAGATTCATCTATTTTCAGTTAGACGTCTAATAAATTAATTGATTAGAATCCACAAGTGCCACTAAGTATTTTTCATAATCTTATATATTATATTAAAGTGCTTCCATTTTCTCCGTTCTCCGGTTCTTCGGTTCTCCGATTCTCCGGAACTGCGGTTCTAATAATGGATCAATTTTTTTCAGAAAACAACGACTTTTTATAAAACTTTTTTAGATTTTTGTGTACCAGGTGTTATTCCTCGCAGAGGATGTCTCTTCGACCAGGGGGGGGGGGGGAGGTCGGCCACACACCTGGACATCGTATACAGGAAAATTTTTTTTTAATGGATCGACTATTCACTTGCTGCTCTTCCTCGTAGATGATGTTAAAAATGATACCAGGATAATACAAATAACAAATTTCATACCTCTGGACATCTCTGGTTCATATTTAAAAATTATTTACCCTCCCAGCGTTAGCCAACGTGCTTACGCTGCCAGACGCTTACGACGAGGAGGCATAGTGCGTTTCTTACACATAAGAATTATATACGTAATTATTGTACACAATGTAGCATTGGTCAAATATATCTATATATAATTTGACCAATGCTAAATTGTGTACAATAATTACGTGTATAATTCTTATGTGTAAGAAACGCTCTATGCCGACGAGGAGGTGCTGGTGAGGTTAAGAATATACATCTTCAATTGTCAAAAGAAAATTAATTTTTTTTATAGTTACTTTAATTGTATTAAAATGTGCTGTTATTAACAAACTATTAAATAAAATTCAATTTTTCATTTTTTGATCATTTTTATCCGCCTTCTTAAATTATCAAGAGTCATCTATTTTTTTATTGCTGCATTCAATTTAAAATTTCTTTTTATATATTATAATGTTTTTATATATTTAATACACTACGGCTTTCATAAATATGTATAGTAATTTGCAGCGCTGCATTTTTGCTAATGCAGTCAATTTCATTTCAGCGCTCCATTTATTTGAATTGGCAGCCGAAAAATAATTTTTTTTATACATTATACACTATTTCATATTATTTTTCAGCGCTGCATTTTTCATAATGCTGCAGACGATTTCATTTCAGCGCTCCATTCATTTGAATTGGCAGCCGAAATATAATTTTTTTCATACATTATACACTATTTCATATTATTTTTCAGCGCTGCATTTTTCATAATGCTGCAGCCGATTTCATTTCAGTGCGCCATTCATTTGAATTGTTAGCCGAAATATAATTTTTTTTATACATTATACACTATTTCATATTATTTTCCAGCGCTGCATTTTTCATAAGGCTGCAGCCGATTTCATTTCAGCGCTCTATTTATTTGAATTGGCAGCCAAAATATAATTTTTTTCGTCTATATCATATACTATTTCATATTAATTTCCAGTGCTACAATATTGCTAATGCAGTCAATTTCATTTCAGCGCTCCATTCATTTGAATTGGCAGCCGAAATATAATTTTTTTTCATATATTATACACTATTTTATATTAATTTCCATCGCTGCATTTTTGATAATGCTGCCGTCGATTTCATTTAAGCGCTCCATTTATTTGAATTGGTAGCCGAAATATGATATTTTTTTTCATATATTATACGTCATTTCATATATTATACACTATTTCATATTATTTTTCAGCGCTTCATTTTTCATAATGCTGCAAACGATTTCATTTCAGCGCTCCATTCATTTGAATTGGCAGCCGAAATACAATTTTTTTCATACATTATACACTATTTCATATTAATTTCCAGTGCTACAATATTGCTAATGCAGTCAATTTCATTTCAGCGCTCCATTCATTTGAATTGGCAGCCGAAATATAATTTTTTTCATATACTATACACTATTTTATATTAATTTCCAGTGCTACAATTTTGGTAATGCTACAGCCGATTTCATTTAAGCGCTCCATTTATTTGAATTGGTAACCTAAATATGATATTTTTTTTCATATTTTATACGTCATTTCAAATGATTGTCGACACTGCATTAATTGTAATGCTAATGGTTTAAAAATTTATATTAAGCTGTTTGTCGCCTTTAACATTTGCACTGCTTAATAGTAATATTTTAAAATTTTTTCTACTTTTGGCTCTTGAAAGAGTAACGTATAATTGACCGTAGCTGAATACTGGTGATGGTAGGTAAACACCAACTTCACTGTATGATTGTGGTTTATTAATTGTCATTGTGAAACCTAATCGTATAGGAAATTGTTTTCTACACATATTAAATGTTATTTCTTCTTTAGATGGTGATAGTGTTATTCTTGGTATTAAAACTAACTTCCCCTTATTTTCTCGACTCAAAAGTTCTGCTTGAATTGTATATTTCATTAATTGATTAATTGATAACCTTGTTCCATTACAAAGGCCTTCATTCAAATTTAAATTTCTTAAAAGAATAACAATTGCTCCAACTTTTAATTGCAATTTGTGCGGTGGAAGTCCATTATGAGTCAATGAATTCAGAAAGTCTGTTGGTAACATTATATCTAGATTTTCTCCATTATCATCTTCTGCCGTATCTATACTGAAATATTCAATAGCGTGTTCTTGCATTCTATCTAAAATTTTATTATTAATATCAATGCCATCATTGTTAGTGGGAGCTAATATAACTTTGTCATATAAATTTTTCTCATTTATTCTTATTTCATTTCTAAAAATTTCTTTAATAATGTCATTTTCTTTTGTTATTATATCATCAGGGATTTTAAGTAATTCATTTTCTTCTGCATATACATTTGAACGTTTGCCTTTGCCTACATCTAATAGCCATTTTTTGAAATTATTGTCGTTATCTGATACTCGAAGATTTTCATTTAGTGTCATGCGTATAAAATTTGACCATAAATAACTGTAGTTGACTGTATTTTCAATAACATCAATACGACTACCATGTCTGATGACTGGTAAAGTGTGTCTGAAATCTTCTGAAACAAGTAACGTTTTTCCACCGAATATATCTTTATTATCACTTATATCTTGAAGAAGACGATTTATTGCTTCAAAAGCAAATTTTGATGTCATTGATATTTCATCCCATATTATAATTTGCACTTCTTTTAATTTTTTACCATCATTTGAATTAGACTTTATGTTACATATGGTACTTTCTGTTATATTAAGTGGTAATTTAAATGTCGTATGTACTGGTTTTCCATTATTTAATAAATTTGCTGCAATCCCGGTCCAAGCAACGCATAAAAATGGTATATTTGATAACTTTAAGTAGTCCAACTAAAGTTGACCATAAATAACTGTAGTTGACTGTATTTTCAATAACATCAATACGACTACCATGTCTGATGACTGGTAAAGTGTGTCTGAAATCTTCTGAAACAAGTAACATTTTTCCACCGAATATATCTTTATTATCACTTATATCTTGAAGAAGACGATTTATTGCTTCAAAAGCAAATTTTGATGTCATTGATATTTCATCCCATATTATAATTTGCACTTCTTTTAATTTTTTACCATCATTTGAATTAGACTTTATGTTACATATGGTACTTTCTGTTATATTAAGTGGTAATTTAAATGTCGTATGTACTGGTTTTCCATTATTTAATAAATTTGCTGCAATCCCGGTCCAAGCAACGCATAAAAATGGTATATTTGATAACTTTAAGTAGTCTATTAAAACGTTAAGTAAGTAACTTTTCCCACTTCCTCCTGGCCCATCAATGAAAATAAGATTTTTATTTTTATGTTTTAAACTTTCTAAAACAGTGTCATAAATATTTTTTTGTTGATCTCTCAATGCAGCAATCTTAAGGTTTAATTCATTAATTTTGTCGCTTTCGATTGTAGTTGCAGCTTCATATTCTTCTATGTATGTTGATACACTGGGTAATTGAAAATCATCCAAAGTATATCCATTTATTTGTAAATTTCTTTCAATTGTGTTCAAAGCTAGGTTTTCACCTTCATTTTTTTCATATTTAGGATGATAACAGAAATGTTTGTATTTTCATACAGATTTCTTGCGTTAATAGAATTGTGAAAAATACAAATAAACGTAAATAACTCACAAAGTACAGTATGAAACTGTATTTGTGTTGCTTCTTCTAAACATCTATCGCACTCTTCATCCTCATTAACTAATTGTTTAGCTACAGCAGCCTCATAAAATGTAGGATATATTACACCGTTAATAATACGTAAATCTTGAAATGAAGGTTCTCCTTTGACATGTAATAGTAATAATCTGATAAAATACCATTGACGATCTTTTGGATTTACTAAATACATTCTACTTAATACAGGTTTGAAAAGTTTTTTTCTCTTATTCCACGTTTTTGATTTATAGTCAAATGTATAATGTATTGGTATATCAGAATATAAATAATTACGGGCTTCGAAATCTATTTGATTTAATTTAAAATATGCTGTTAACGTAGTTTCTACGTTTTTACCTCTTATTTATTCTTCTTTTCCTTCTTAAAAATATACTTCTTGCTCATTTTCATCATGAATAGCTAATCGTATTATAATATGTGAAATACAATGTAAAGTATATTCTAATAATCTGTGCATAGCTTCAGGCGGACATAAATATCTTGTATTAATATATTGATTAATTTCATCATTTTCGTATACGTTATTTTCCATATTTCCATTTTGATCTGTGCTGTCAGAATTCGTTCCAAATTGAACACCTGCATCTTTAATTTCAATAAATGCACAGTCATGCCCTTTATAGCAATATTTAAACAAGTATTTAATACATTGTACAGTTGAACATACTTCTACATTAATATTAGAATTAAATTTTAACAGCAAATAAGGATTATATGGTACAACAAATCGGTTATCAGCAACTTTAGTACAATTTCTACCTTTATAATTGATAGTTTTGTCGCCATTTCTTCGCATATAAAACGGACATCCGGATTTGTTAAAAGTTGTTTTGATATTATAATTTTTTGGATAGTTATTTGTACATTTTTTGTGTCTTTATTCATACAAGGAGAACACATATTTTGTTCTCCGCAAGGACCATGGATCATAAATTGTTTAACAATATTAAATAACTGTGAATAAATATCTTGATTTGGAATTTTCGCACTTATTAGATCATCAACTTTTTCAGGAGTATTAATTTTATCATTTTTATTTTAAAATAATAACATATGCATGTGAGGAAGTCCTCGTTTTTAAAAATCGATAACATAAGTATAGGTAATACATTTTCCTAAAATACCTTTCTGTTGAAACACTTTAACAACAATGTCTGGCCTATCAAGTGCAGTTTCATATTTTTCTAGATTTTCAGTTATTTCCTTCCAGTTTGGATTGTATGTCATTGTTATAAATACGCCAGGCTTTCCATAACGATTTACAATAGTCATTAAATTAAATCAATATAATTTTGTTTTAAAAATCTTGGACTTCCAGTAAAATTTGATGGTAAAATAAACAGTTTTCCGATTTTAATATTTTCAGATTCTTTTTTTTTATGTAAATCATCCATTACGTCTTTATAACAATCACTTCTTAATACATTTTGATTTTTTCTAATAAAATATAACCTTGAGCTTTAAACTTTTACAAATGCATCAATTATTGCCTGTTGAGAAATTTTTCCCAAATTAAGATATGGATTAAATCCATTTCTCACAAATAATCTATAATTGTAAAATTGCAAATTTGAAATATTATTAGTACTATTTTTACATTTTATATTAGGCATGCATCCGTATCCTCCGTTTGAATATATAAGTGGATATGTCATGGGGTCTGTGTGTTTACTGATTGGAGAAATGCTAATTGGACGATCATGTTCTGAATATATAACAATATCACGTTCTGCTGGAGATAGACCATCTATTCCTACAAATATCATTACAACTTTATTACAAGTAGCTTCATTATATCTATTTTTATCTAATTTATCGTTTCGTTTTATGGACATGGTTACTGTTCTCGGTATGTAACCATTTCTTGCGCATCTTTCTACTTCTTCTTTTTCTACCTCGTGCATCATTTTATAAGATTTAGCATAAGGATTTACAATTCTTAATAAGCTATCTAATTGACTTAATAATTCTAATTTTGTATTAGAATTATTTTTATAACTTTTTCGTAGATCTGTAGCTAATTCATTATCAAAAACATATAATTGTCCAAATTTATGTGCTTCATTTTCATTAGGATGCAAGGCATAAACATTGTGATATATTTGACCACAAATTCTAATCACTTGCGGTCCTTGACTAGACAATTTATCAAAATTAGCTCCAAAACTTGCAAAAGCTAAGGCATTATTATATGATCTTATATTTTTACAAAAGTTAATACCTTTTGTATATTCAAAAACAAAATGTTTTGCATTACAATATTTACAAATTTCATTCATAGACCCAAATTGTTCTCATTAATTATTTTATCATCAAATTGTACATGCTATTCGACCAATAATTTATACGTTTCTTCAACATTTTTTCAACTTTCTCGTTTGTTGTATCATTTAGTTCATCAGATACATTATAATGCTTGTTATTGTCATCAATTTTTAATTTTTTTATTAATAAGATTGGTTGTTTAATTCCATTTACATTTTTAAAATACTCTCCTTTTCTTGCATTTTCTTTCATACGGATTTGCACAAATTTATCTGTATTTTCTTTTCTTCCGTGATTTAACATTTTCCTTTTTGTTTTTTTATTTTCTATTGTATAACATTGATCAGTTTTGTCTTTACAATACGCTTTCTTTTTACGTAATGATTCTTTTTCACGATCCTTTTGTAATTCATCACTATCCATTAGTTGCAATTTTAAAATTTTTTGTTTTTTTCTCACAGCTTACTATTATAATATCTAGCCTGGCGTTCTTGCGCTTTCGCCGAATTCTCTGCTGCTAAATCTCGCACTTCCTGTAGTTTATTCATGCGCTCATTCCAATTCTCTAACGCAGCTGTCTCTGCTTCATGTGCTGCGGCGAGTTCCTCTTGCCGTCGCAGCGTAGTTGGAGGCACAGGGTTGCGTCCGAAATTCAGAAAAGCTGGTGACAATTCCGTAGACTCTTGCACGGCCGTATTATAGGCAAACACTAGCTCGGGAATGTGTAGATCCCAAGTACTATGGTTTGACTCTATATACGACGTGATCATGGTCTTGAAGGTGCGGTTTACTCGCTCTACGGGATTTGCTTGCGCATGGTACGGGGGTATTGTCGTGTGGATAACTCCATGTTCTTCTAGGAATCGATCCAATATCTTGTTCTTAAACTCAGTTCCATTATCAGAGTGGAACGTTCCCAGCACTCCAAAGTGTAAGAAGATTTTCTCTCGGAGTTCCCTATTAATCGTTTTCGCATTTGCATTGCGAATGGGGATACACTCCATCTAGTGCATGAAAAGGTCCATGAATACTAGTAGGTATTCATGACCGCGCGATGTACGAGAATTGGAGCCCATAATATCTCCGGCTACAACTTCCCACGGCCTCGTTACTATACGCCGACCCATAAGTCCAGCGGGTGCTAGTTGGATAGCTTTACATTGCTGGCATACTGCGCAGCGACGCACATAACCCGCTATGTCCTTATAAATTGACGGCCAATAGTACAGCAATGCGATACGCTCATAAGTTTTGGCACGTCCCAAATGTCCAGCTGTCGGCTCGTCATGACCTTCACGTAGGATTTGCATCCACTTTTCTTTTCGTAGGACTAGCTTCCAAGCGTCTTGGTCCTCTAAGAGATCTTCGATCGAAGGATCTGACCGATAATAATACAGTCGGTTGCCAACTATCTTTCAATATGGATGCTCCGTCGAATTGGCGCGGACCTTCGCTTTTATTGCGAGATACCAGGCATCACTAGTATCTTCATCTGAACAACTGACTGATGAAACTGGTACCTCCAACTCATCCTCGTACATGCGAGATAATGCGTCTGGTACCCAGTGTTCAATGCCTTTTCTATACTTTACTTCGAAGTCATAGGCAAGCAGTTCAAGAGCCCAACGAGCCAAGCGTCCTGTGGGATTTGGATACTTCGTAACCAGCTTAGGCTTTTATGGTCTGTAATAACCTTGAAGTGGTAGCCTTCTACATAAGATCGGAATTTTCTTATGGCTCACAGTACTGCGAGACACTCGCGCTCAGTTGGTGAATAGTTCCTCTCAGCTGATGTTAACGTGCGGCTAGCAAAGCACAACACGTATTCCATTCCATCAATAATCTCTGTGAGCACCGCACCGAAACCAGTACTGCTGGCGTCCGTTTGTACGACGAACTGGTGGTCAAAAGATGGACTATGCAACACAGGAGCAGATGCGATAAGCGCTTTAACCTGTTCAAACGCCATCTGCTGCTCATCACCCCATACATACTTGACATTTGATTTAGTCAGATGGATAAGCGGGTCCGCAATCGTGGCGAAATCATTCAGAAATTTCCGGTACCACGACGCCATTCCTAGAAATCGCCGAAGTTGTTTAAGGTTTTTCGGAGCAGGAAACTTCAACACTGGGCCGATCTTTTCTGGATCCAGCCGGAATCCATCTCGATTCACGAGAACCCCCAAAAACTTAACTTCAGCTGTGGCAAAACTCGCTTTTCTCGAAATTGACGGTGAGACCCGCATCGATAATTCTACGGAGAACGTACTCAAGCCATATCAAATGCTCTTCGAAAGTTTCTGTCGTTATAATCATGTCATCCATATATGAATATGCGTTTGGCTCCAGCTCTGGACCTAAAATTCGGTCACTTAATTATTGGAACGTTGCGGGTCCGCCAGATACGCCATATGAGAGAGAACAGAATTCTAACAGGCCTAGGCCTAGCACTGTGAAAGCAGTCAGGAGTCGTGACTTTTCGTCTAACGGCACTTGATGGTATGCACTGCTTAGGACGATACTGGAGATATAGCGTGCTTTCTGTAGCTTTTGCAGGATGGAATCCATGTAAGGAAGCGGATACGCAGGCACTCTAGTCACTCCGTTCAACTTCTTATAGTCGACGCAGAAGCGGTAAGAGCCGTCTGGCTTACAGACCATTTCCACTGGGCTCGACCATTCGCTATGGGATCTACGAATGACCCCTGCTTCCAGCATCTTATGCACCTGAGTATGCATCTCTTCTTCCAGTTTCTTAGCGACGGGATAGTATCGCTGCTTAATAGGTCGCGTAGAACCCACATCAATTTTATGTGTGATAAGGTTAGTACGACCCAAAGGCACTTTGCCTTTTGGCAACACTCGATCCAACATCTCTTGTAATTGCAAGCGTTGCACATCTGTAACGTCGGCAAGCCCAACGACGGGGACCGGAATCTTCTCATCTACTCCTACTGCTGCTACCTTGAGAGGAAGAAGTTCCTCAATCCCTTCTACCTTGAGTTTATTTTCCCGAGGTATGATGTATGCGTTGAACGCTCGCTTGAAATCTATCCCGAGAAGACATCCTTCAGGCAACTCGGGTAGTATAACGACCTCTAAATGACGTCGTATATCGCCTATCACGAATGGCAAATCGACATAACCGATCACGGGAGAAATCTGACCGTTAGCCATCCGTACGCCTGGTCCTTTACTGGGTGCAATCTTTTTATTGCACGCGGCAGCGATCTGCAAGCCTAGTGGTCCAATACAGGTACGTGCGGCACCTCCATCATGCAGTGTACTCACTTGAAATCCACCAACTCCCACTTGCATCCACCAGCGAGAGTAGTCTCTCTCTATGTGAGGAGTTGACTCCTCCGAAGCGCCATTCGCATCCTGAGCTACTATATATAGGGTCCTGCCACCGTCGCAATCGGTGGAAGAACTGGCTCATCTTGCGCTTGTGCTTCGCTGGTCTCATTAGGGTGAGTCGGTGAGGTCCTTAAGTTGGCTGCAGGGGCGGTAGGGACCTGTTCTACGCACCCCCCTTCTCTTTTCCCGCACACTCAGGACACGTCCTCGTCGTGTATCCTGGCCAGCTACAGCCCCAACAGAGAAGATGGCACCGTGGCCCAGGAGTCTTGCTCTTATTTTGATCGCTGGCTGGCTGGCGTCTGGGACTCCTTCTTTTCGAACTGCCAGCCCTTTTAAAATACGGCCCTTTATATCTTACAGGAGCTGATTTTTGTGCCGTTGCTTTCTCTGCAATTGGCGGTGGAGCTTTCACGGGGGCTGTCTTAGCTTATCCTCGAGCAACTTCTCGATCATAGCTGAGATGTCCTGAGGCGAAGTTTGCGATATCGCTTCCAGACTTGAAGCGTTGCGCTTCGCACTTAATTTCTCCTCAACCAATTTGTCAACTTTCTGGGACCAGTCGGTGGGCGAACTTTCCGCAATTGCAGCCAGACTCATTTTATAATAGTTGGTTGGTGCACGTGGCCCTTTATATGCCAATTCCGGCAACAAGCACTTATCCGCTGGAGGTGGCTCCTTCCAGTTCCGCCGTACCTCGACGACAGCTTCTGCCTGCCGCGCCAACCGAATCAAGGTGTCAAGATCAGTGATTTGTTCTTTACTCACGATCGCTTGCAACTCTGGCGACATATTCTGATAAATAAGTTGCAATTTTCTTTCTTCGTCCCATGACACTTCAAATTTATCAGTGTACGAGAGTAGGGAAAATATATAGTCCGTAACTGGTTCGGCAAATCCTTGAGTGTGCGCTGTCGCTTCTGTCACTAACCGCTGTTGATAACGACCGTCGACTCCCTAATAGCGTCGTGCTACATTGCAAAAGTCTTGCCATGTTTGCCAATTTTTTCTAGACTGACGACACCATTGGAGTGCTGCTCCTTTCAGCAACTCTGTCAGGGCATTCAGGAGGTCCTCGTCCTCTATGTGGGCTAGTGTGCGGCACTCATTTAAGCGTAGCAGAAATTCTTCTATACTTCCAGGTTCGAACTGTTTTTCCAATATCATTAACACGATGACTAGCAAATGTATTATTTTGCGATGGTCACCTTGTCTCAAAGTACTGAGACACGCCCCTCCCCCCAGACTCTTGCCAGGTTGGGAGAGTTTGATTTCGCTGGCGAGCAATCGCTGATTCTCTCCCTGTTGTTTGCTGAAGAAGTCATCTAAAGCTTTTTTTTTTTTTTTTTTATTTAAACCTACCACGGTAAAAACTCAGGGACACTTAGTTTTCACCATTGTATCCCTATCCCCCCGGCTTGGACCTAACGAGGCTCCACAAACTCCACGGCTTTGCAGTAAGCTAGTAGGTTTTCCGTGTTTGCCTCCTTGAAAGTCTCGGGATCCAAAATCCCGTTTCCTAGCCACCTTCGTCGATGTCCAGCTAAGTTGGGACATTTGCAGAGAAAGTGGCTAGGAGTCTCTTCTTCTTCATTACACCATCTGCACAGGTTACTTATTCCCTGTGTTTTGTGTAGATAACACCGCAGGTCGCAATGTCCAGTTAATAGGCCCAGTACGATGCGTGCCCTCCGTTTATCCAAACTGATGATTTCTTTTCCCCACTTGGTAATATATTCTCCCATTAGTTCTTTGGACCATCTATATCCTGTGGAGTTTTTCCATATGCTCCATCCTTCTTTTACTAATTTTTTCTTGATCGCGCCACAGCCTTCCTGGTATGGTATTCCTACCTCCCTTTCTGTCCTTCCGCTTTCATTTACTGCTTGTCTTGCAAGCCGATCTGCCCTTTCGTTCCCTTTTATTCCTGAGTGTCCAGGATTCCAGGTAATGCAGACCCTGTTTGCTCTGGTCAGTCTATTTAGGGTGTTTTTTGTTTCGTTGACCAAGGCTGACGTGGTGCAAGGTTTTCCCAGCGCTAGGATAGCTGCTTGGCTGTCGGTGCAAATTTGTATGTCCTTGCCTCCGACCCCTTTTTGCACCAAGTTTCTCGCACAGGTTTCTATGGCGGCTAGTTCCGCTTGTAGTACCGTGTTGTGTCTTTCTAGGCTGCAGGCTGTGTCCTCCCACCGCTTGGGACCGAAGATTCCAAAACCCGTACCTTTGTCCGTTTTAGATCCATCTGTAAACCAGATGTCTCCATGTCCAAGGATTTGGTTTTGGTTGTTCCACTCCTCTCTATTCGGTATTTTCGTTTTGTAACGTTGCCCAAACTGAAAGGTTTTATTAATTCTATCCTGAGGCTTTCTAAATATTGGTTCGCTCAGCATTTCTCTCCGGATTGTAGTGTGTCCGTTTCCTATCTCCGACCATCCTCCGCCGCACATCAGTCTGTATGCCGACCTGGCGGCCATCTCCTTAATGTTTAAGTCAAGGCCATCCATGTCCAGCATCATCCTGACAGCAGCTGTGGGGGTACTCCTTCGCAACCCGAAAATTCCCCTCAATATGACCGCCTGTACATGGTCCAGGCTTTTCTTTGTGGTTGTATTTCCGGTCGCTTTCCACCATATTAATGCCGCGTAGGTAAGCTTCGGTTTCAGTATCGCCTCATATATCCATAAGGCCTTTTGGGGTTCTAGCCCCCATCCTGTGCCAATAGCCGCCCTACACTGCATGAATATATTTAGCACCTTTCCGCATTGCTGTTTAACATGCTGCTTCCAAGTTAGTTTCTTATCTAGATGTACCCCTAGATACTTAACTCCTTCTGCATACGGTATTTCTTTCCCGTAGAAGTTAACTCTTCTATTGATTTTACTTTTATATTTAGTGGTGAAGACTACGATCTCTGTTTTTTCCGGATTTACCCCCAGAGATACTGTCTGACACCACTCTCTAACCTTACTCAGTGCTCTTTGTAAGAGATCTGGTAAAACTTCTTCATACTTACCCTTAATAAGTATGGCAAAGTCGTCCGCATATCCGACCGCGAAGATTCCTTCCCTGTCGAGTATACGTAGGAGTTCGTCAGCAACGAATGACCACAAAAGAGGTGATAAGACTCCCCCCCTGCGGACATCCCTCGTTGACCCCTCCTTTTACAGTTTTTCCCTTCCATTCAAAGTAAATGTCCCTGCCGCTCAGCATTCCAGCTATCCATTTTCTGATGGTCACCGGTACGCCATGCTTTGCCAGGGCTCTGTCAATGGTTTTCCTATTGGTGCTGTTAAAGGCTTCTTCTATGTCCACAAAAGCGCCAAGTACTGTTTCCTTTGCGCTTTTAGCCTTTTCAATATATCCTACAACAGAGTGTAAAGCCGTTTCCGTGGATTTACCCACTGAATATGCATGTTGTTCCTGGTGTAGCGGTAAGCTTCCCAGGATTGTTTCCCTCATATACCTGTCCACCAGTCTCTCCAGCGTTTTCAGCATGAAGGAGGTAAAGCTAATAGGTCTGAAGTCCTTCACAGATGTATAACTCTTCTTTCCGGGTTTCGGTATAAACGAAACCCGTGTACACTTCCAGCTTCCCGGAATATGTCCAATGGCAATACTTCCTCTGAAAATCCCCGTAACCAGTCTCAGTACAGCATCGCACCCTTCCTGTAAGAGTTTGGGGAAGATGCCGTCCGGTCCCGGTGTTTTATATGGTTCAAAGGTGTTGATTGCCCATTTAACCCTCTCTGGTGTGACGATCTGCGCCACCAACGCCCAATCCGCATTCCTTCGTGTCCTGGTGTTTCCGGGTACACGTATTCGTCCCTCCCCGTTCTCTTCTTTGGTGAAGTCCGGGAAGTTTGCTCGCAGAAGTAGTTCTATGGTTTCCTCTTCTGTTTCCGTGAAGTACCCGGACCTGTCTTTAAGGCTTTGTAACCGAATACTATTATCCTTGGTTAGAAGTTTGGCTAGTTTAGCCGTTTCTGTTAAGCCTTCTGTACTTGAACAGAAATATTGCCATTTTTCCCTTTTGGCTTTCTCTAGTTCCCTTTTGAAGTCATTTAGCGTATCTTTATATACTTTCCATCCTTCTGGGTTCCTTGTTTTCTTTGCTCTGTTAAAAACCTTTCGGGCTTTCCTTCTCAGCGCCTCTAGGTGTTTGTTCCACCATGGAGCACCGTTTAGTTGTCCCTTCGGCTTTAGCGGGCAGTTGTTCTCATATGCTCTGATAATGGCTGTCTGGACTTGTTCTAGTGTCCATTCCAGTCCATACTCCGTTCCATATGTCCTTTAAGGTGTACCAAACGTTCGTTTAGTTCTTCCTTATAGTTCTCCCAAAGCGTGTCCTTAGGGTTTCTCTTGGGCTCACTCCATATTTTCTGCATCTTCATCCAGAAGGAAATGGTCCTATGATCCGACATAGATGGTTCATCCTCCACTCTCCACCCTTGTATGTGGTTTCTAATTTTCATACTGGCCAGGGTGAGATCTAGAACCTCACGTCTGTTACTGGTAACAAAAGTCGGCTCATCACCCTGGTTCAGTATGTCCATTTGTGTACTAGTAATATATTCTAGCAGAGTTTCTCCCCTCTCGTTGATATCTGTACTACCCCATACTTCATGGTGAGTTCCTACAAACAGTTCCCCGCTTGTATTTAGCCCCTTAATACGTCCCCTCCATAACCAAGGTTCTTGTATTAATGATATTAGGGCTGTGTTTGTATGCACCTTAGCCATGCTCCTTGCTAAGACTGCAGAGGCGCTTTTGCTATGGTGCAAATTGATCTGAGAGAAGTGTATCTTGGTGGCCGCCATTATTGCTGTACCCCCTGAAGCTGCACTTTCTCTTGAGCCGTCGTCACTTTCTCCTCGGCGGTACTGTCGCGGTTCAGTAACTTGAAAGTCACCGAACCGACGCCAACCGTGAGTCTGTAACTCCGACTCTTTAGTGTAGCGGCCGATGGTTCATCTAGGCCCAGAATCAGATAGCCTTCCGGCGTCTGTTTCAGGACCGCCCATCTGGACGTGTCCACTCCCCCATTTTGTCGCCGGACCAGCTTCAAGAAGTCCGGTGCAGTTCTAACCCCCTCGGGGAGTCGAGTCATCACCTTGGTGATCCTCAGCTCCTCCGCGCTTACCACTCTGGCCTTCAGGTTCGGGTCCCCGAGTTCCAGCTTCTCTGCTTCTTTCTCTAGCCAAAGCTGCGTACGCATCGAAAACTATAATATACTTATTGGCACTTCTGTTGCGAAGATAGCCGTACGTTTAACACGCGCACGAAGAGAGACCGTTCGTATACCCGCGCGCAAGAGGAAATCCAAAAATCATATCGAGCGCCGACATTTGCGCTTCAGGTGAGCCGAAGCGCTGAGCGATACCTTGAGGCGCGACTGCGATCGACTGAATTTCCGAGGAGAGAACAGCGTCGCCGCGAACGTTCTACGGCAACCTTCATGCTCGATAGCAGAACCGCGTCGCCGCGAGCGCTCTAGGCTACCTTCATGCTCGAGGGCAGGCTGGGGTCTACCTGTGGGTCTACCTTCATGCCCGAGGGTAGCTACAGTAACCTGACGTAACCTGCGGTAACCTGCGGTAGACTTCATGCACCTGGGCTTGCTTTCATGATCGATGGTACATCGGGTAAATCAATGGCTAACTTCATGCCTCAGACCTGTCGCCGATCACGAAGATAGCTCTTAGACGTGTAGCTGAGTTGCTTTTGTCACTTTTGAACTTGCACACTCACAGTTCTTTTTATTTAAAATATATTAAATATAGTAAATGAGTAGACAATAGTACATGCGTAGAAGTAGTACATGTTTTGATACTTTTTTTTCAAGAAGATATTTTTTTTTATATCACAGAGATCGAAAATGAGTGCTAGATTGAAACTATTATAGTTACTTAATGATACTATTTCTATGCAGCTAGTTGTAAATAATATAAAAGACTTCCAAGCACATGAAATAAATAAAGGCAGACAGTGTTATGGCGAATACCATCATCTATTTCCAGTATTGAGAAGATATCCAGATAAATTTAAACAATATTTGAGGATGAATGTTGAAACTTTTAATTATTTATTATCTAAAATAGCAGCCAATCTAACCAAGAATTGGTGTAATCTTCACACACAGCCAATCCACCCGGAAGAACGATTAGTTCTTACATTAAGGTAATTATTTAATAGAATTTAACAAAATATGCAGAAATATGCGACTTTGTTCATTAATTATGAAATGCCCTTATGTTACTTTTATTATTATTCCAATAATATATTATTATTATTTCATAATCATAACTTCAATATGATTATTCGGCTTCCGTGGTATAAAATACGGTTCGAAAAAATGTCTTTCTATGTAAAATTTATTTTGGAAAAAGGTATTATTTACTCTTAACATGTACCTTATTTATGATAGTTATTCTGAAAATAAAAATAGATACATAGAAATTAAATCTTTAGAACACTCAGATTAGTAATTACACTTTCATACTTATCTTATTTATAGTATATTTCGACATGGGTGCGGACGGTGATTCTTTAGCTCATATGACGTTTTTCGTATGAGCGAAGCGAGTGAGAAAAGTCACATGAGGTAAAAATCTTCTTACGAACCAGTTTCGTTAGAGTAATATTAAGCGAATGATTGGAATAATAATAAAAGTAACATAAGGGCATTTCATAATTAATGAACAAAGTCGCATATTTCTGCATATTTTGTTAAATTCTATTAAATAATTACCTTAATGTAAGAACTAATCGTTCTTCCGGGTGGATTGGCTGTGTGTGAAGATTACACCAATTCTTGGTTAGATTGGCTGCTATTTTAGATAATAAATAATTAAAAGTTTCAACATTCATCCTCAAATATTGTTTAAATTTATCTGGATATCTTCTCAATACTGGAAATAGATGATGGTATTCGCCATAACACTGTCTGCCTTTATTTATTTCATGTGCTTGGAAGTCTTTTATATTATTTACAACTAGCTGCATAGAAATAGTATCATTAAGTAACTATAATAGTTTCAATCTAGTACTCATTTTCGATCTCTGTGATATAAAAAAAAATATCTTCTTGAAAAAAAAGTATCAAAACATGTACTACTTCTACGCATGTACTATTGTCTACTCATTTACTATATTTAATATATTTTAAATAAAAAGAACTGTGAGTGTGCAAGTTCAAAAGTGACAAAAGCAACTCAGCTACACGTCTAAGAGCTATCTTCGTGATCGGCGACAGGTCTGAGGCATGAAGTTAGCCATCGATTTACCCGATGTACCATCGATCATGAAAGCAAGCCCAGGTGCATGAAGTCTACCGCAGGTTACCGCAGGTTACGTCAGGTTACTGTAGCTACCCTCGGGCATGAAGGTAGACCCACAGGTAGACCCCAGCCTGCCCTCGAGCATGAAGGTAGCCTAGAGCGCTCGCGGCGACGCGGTTCTGCTATCGAGCATGAAGGTTGCCGTAGAACGTTCGCGGCGACGCTGTTCTCTCCTCGGAAATTCAGTCGATCGCAGTCGCGCCTCAAGGTATCGCTCAGCGCTTCGGCTCACCTGAAGCGCAAATGTCGGCGCTCGATATGATTTTTGGATTTCCTCTTGCGCGCGGGTATACGAACGGTCTCTCTTCGTGCGCGTGTTAAACGTACGGCTATCTTCGCAACAGAAGTGCCAATAAGTATATTATAGTTTTCGATGCGTACGCAGCGGAACTGCGCGTACATTCAAAAACTTTAAGATACTTGATGCAACTTGTGTTATAAGAGGCCTGCTTTGAGGATCCTTGCAAGTAATACATTACTTGGTCCCTCTCCGAGTCAAAATTTGGAGTCATAGCCGATGCTTCTGGAGCCTCTCTAATTATAGCGCAGAACAAAGAGGCTTCTGCGAGTGTCCTAAACTATTCTTGTAATGCTTGCACTCACATTCAGTGTGCGTGCACGTTCAAAGGTATCGCTAGATATAATTCAGCATTTCAGGACGCTGTAGTCAACACTTATAGTTTACGCAAGTATTTGAACGGGGACTTAGATGGGCACTCATTTCGAAAAGTGTGGCTACATTATACTATAGCATTTATTTGCATACGTGCAAGTTTCATTACGTATCTGGCATATCTTCGAATAGCGAGATCGAATCCCAATAGCATTTCTGTGCATTAGGGCAACCACACTGTCTTTATTGCATTCGAGAATTAAATTTAGCCATTCTCAACTGTGTCTCAAGACTCAAATATAACATATACTCATAGGATTCAAGTGCAAACTGCATAATTTTTACTTATTCGTGCGTAACTCAAGACATGCAGATTAAAGTTTAAAATTCCCTCGGGAACTCACTACTATGAAAGCACTATTATAGGGACCAGCCGATTTAGGAAGGGAACCGTCCTCCTGCCCTTCGTCCCCCCGGGGCAGAGTCAGCCCCCAAAACCTACGGGCTCAGCTTCTCCACCATCCCATAAGGGCTTGCGTCAAGGTCCTGCAACCCCCAGGAGAGGCATCTAAAGCTTGGAGTGTTTGCATTAAGTGCTGATCCACCCACTCTTGCCGCTTCTCCTGTTTGTGCCCTTGGGTTCACATACTGCTGCTAGTCCTCGTCATAGCGTACGTCGAATGTATCCTGAAAAGCGATACTCTTGTTGTTTTTGGGCCTTGCTCCTCGCCCTTGATGCGTATTCGCCTCTTCGTTACTTTGCATGGTTTCAAACCGCAACCTTGTGCTCGTAATCAGTTCAGCAACATTCTCTTGCAGCTCTTTCACTTGATTACTGCACTCCTGCGCCACTACCTGTGTGTTTGTCATTTCTAGTGCCATGGTTCTTGGAATGGGGTATGACATGTCATTCGATAACATCACCAGTACCATATTTGCGTCTCCTTGCGCATTCGCAGTTTGTCTCGTACCCGTCGAAAATACTGTAATCGGGTTACTAGTCTTTCTCGTTCCCCCTGAGCCAGTTGCTGTAGCAGTTGTGGTCGTACTTTTAGTACTTGTTATTGCTAGCATGCTTGTTAGCACCGTGGTACTAATCGCCTCTATTCCCCAGAGTGACAGTGGCAATGGTGGCGGTGGTGGTATTGGTATGCGTGTTCGTACAGGCAGTTCATACGATGGTGCTGTGATTTCGCCAGCTGGTGGTATGTGGTTTGGTGATGTTGTACAAACCGTCGCTGCCGCCTCTGATCCTGCTCCCACATTATTCCGTAACACACCAGTGTTCATTTGTCCATTCTCTTGGCATGTCGTCAAGGACATGTTCAAGGAGCTCATCTGAGTAGAGCTGATTCATATTGAAACAAAATCGTTTGGTAGGCCCGTACATCCTCGGTGACTTGCATAATATTGCTGCCCATGCAATATTTCGGCCTGTGCTTCATTGCTGAACTTCGCATCTTGTAACACTTCCTCGAGCTTCTCTTTTTGACGAGTTTTCTGTTCTTCAATATCTGTGCTGTTTAAGCTATCAACGAAGTCGGTTGCTGTGTAGTCACCCCGCAAGCGCCTATATAACTTATCGCTTTTCGCAAATTGCGTGCCATCACTTTTTAATTCTAATCTGTTTAGAAAAACATCCAACATTTGTCCATCTAAACGTAGAATCCACGCTTGGATCACGGTTCCTACCGTTTCATCAAAAGTAATGTCATATTGATTCGCCATTTTCTTGTGTTTTTATTTAACTCTAAACTTGTACGAAATTAAATGTTTTTAAATTTAAATACGAAAAAATTAAATTTTAAACACAAGTTATTAATTCAAATATTTCGGTTAATTAAATCACATAATAATTGTTTTAATAGGAACTATTTACAATCCAAAATTGTGTTAATCACACAAAGTAATTGTTTCTTTCAGTGTATTTCCGAATTTGTGTTATATTGAGTAAATCGCTTATCTAACATTATTATATTACCTAGTAATTATTAATAATAAAAAAATTTATAATCAAATACAATTATACCTAACACTGAAAGAATACTATTTTTATTCAACCTCAATTTGAATTAAAAAACTCGTTTAGATCGCTGTAAAAAAAAAGAAAATAATTTAAATTCCCGTAATTTCTCTAAAATCTCGAAAAAACGACTTTGAAATTTTCTGCAAAAAAAAACAAAAAAGATTTTTCCAATAATTAATTAAATAATAATATTATTTTACTAAAATAATTAAACAATAATAATGTTATTGAATAACAGTAATTGTTTATATAAAAAAACAATTATGCCAAAAACGCAGCAATACTAAAGATTATTAAGTAAATTAATAAATCGTTGTTGATAAATAAAAAATTACAGTAATATTATTTTTAATCAATTAATTAATCAATACGAATATTTTGGCCACACAATTGTTTGGCAGTTTAGTCGCAGTTAAATTGCCTATACTACACTGCGGCTACACAGACACGCACCTATACAACTATCTATATTGTATACAGTACAGTCACTGTATATACGCTCTATCTTGACACTACGAATGCTGAACTTTTATATACACGCTGCTACAATATCAGCGCATGTACTACCAGCCTGTATTTTTCCTTAAATCAGATATACGGTTACTAAATTAGCTACAAATAAATGAGCAATTAAATTAGGTAGTAAACGGGCAAGTGGTCGAAAGTGTTATTTTATTTACCAAATTACTTATTTAACCATAAATTAATTTTGTGAACACGTGATTAATTTTCTAAACAAACTATTTAATTCTAAAAGCCGAAAATAAATGTAACTATACTTCCAACACAATACTGAGTAATACTACTACTCAAATTCCGAAATAAAATTTTCAATAATTATTTTATTCTTACATACTTTGAATTCTAGGAAATTTTCAGCAATAAGATTACATTTATTTACGTCACGAAATAAGTGTTTGTATTATTAATTATGCGAGTTCGCTTTAAATATATGAAATTGTATTAATTTAAATATCCAGTGATTTTATTAAAATTCACACTTTATTTTTACTAAAATAGCAATAACTCATCACAACACCAACAAATAAATGTATTTGTTATTTATCGTTAATTAAGAACATTTTTAATCATTATATTTTATTTCTAATAATTGTTATAAAAAACACTTTGACAAACACATTTGTCCACTTGCGAGAGACGCTTTTACAATAAATTATATTCGCATACGTTCCCTTACCTATAAAAAACTATCTAACAGCAAGTTATATTCTCCACGGATGTTAAATACGATGTACGCATAAATCGAGCACCCGTTCGAATTCACTCAAATGCCGAAATATTATTTAATTCCAGCCTGGCCCGTACTCAGAATTTTCCAAGTTCCGCCGAGGTTTACTTACCTTTTGCGCGCGAGAGCTCGCATTCCAGCGGCAATATACTCTCCGCGCTAAGTCCGTATATACGGCTGACTCGAATATTTTTCGACGCGCGCGTTCACAATATACGCCGCGCGAACCGCACTATACACTTTATCACTAGTTTTTCAACTTGATCCGCACAACTTTGTGAGTTTTTCCGGAGGGCGTCAATTATATATAACGGGGTTTTAGCCCGGAGCAAATCCGCGATATATTAATTTATTATTATAGTGGTCAGAGCATGAATTATATGTGGGGAAGGTAGAACCAAGGACAACTCGAGAGATTTATTAAAAATACCGTGTATATTATATTATAATATGGATAGGATATAGAGGCATACAGGCCGATGGCCGCGAAGCTCGAATACACCCGCGGTACCTACGACGTGCTCTCTCCGAGGTTCAAGCGTCTCTGCCTAATGTCGCGGCTCTCTCTCCCGTGCCCCATCCCACCCCCCCCCCCCGCGGCCAACCTATACTCTCTCTCTCTTTCTCTCTCCTTACTCACCGGCTCCTTTCTGATGATGCCTGTAACATTTGAATGTTTATTACATGTTTTCTTGTATAGATAGATAGATAGATAGATATACTTTTTATTCATCAGAAGACAAAATCTTACAATTTCATGTACATGTAGTTATAATTATAATTAAAAATATCAGTCGATTTAATATAATTGTTATCTTAACTTTCACTTATTGCATATTTCTTATTAAAATAATAATTCACTTTATCAGTTCGTCAGTTTATAAAATTTAAATGTAATGAGCTAGTCACAGTCAAATATCACAGAAAACGCTTCGTCAAAAAATAATAATACATAGAATAAAAAATAAATACAATAGAGATAACATATAAATATAAAAGAATACATACACATACTTTGCTAAATCTCTGCGTATACTATCACGTCTAAATTTAAAACACACTCATTCATAACACTTTAACAATCACGCTAATAAATACATTCACACCTAACTAACACTAAACATATTTAATAAATAAATAAATAAATTAATAAATAAATACGTCGAATAAATAAATAAACAAGATAAATAATTAAATTAAATAAATAAATAAATAAATTTAAATAAATAAATAAATTAAATAAATAAATTAATTAAATAAATAAATAAATAAGTTTAAATAAATAAATAAATTAAATAAATAAATAATTCAAATAAATAAAAAGCCTAAATAAATACTCGACTCATTTTTTATTTCTGAACATACTCTTCACCATGTAATTGCTTAAGGTGCCTGCTAAACGCCGTTTTAAATTTACAAAAAGATGGCAGGCACCTCACACTGCTCGGGAGCGAATTCCAGAGGTGCGCACCTTGAACTCTGAATGAGAAAAGGCCCTTATCGGTGCGCGACCCCGGAACCGAGAGCTCTTTCATACCACCCCTACTTGAAGTCCTGGCCTGGTTTTTTTCAAAGAGGGCAGTAAGATACGGTGGCTGCCGCATGACAACCGCTTTGTAAAGCAGCAGCCCCATAAAATACTCCCTCCTCACCTTCAAATCTAACCAGTCCAGTTTTTTCCTGTAGGCGGTGATATGCTCATCCCGCCTAACACCACATATGTATCTCACACATGCATTCTGTAGACGTTGTAGTCGTGTCTGGAGCTCCCCTGACACATCAAGAAGAACCACTGAGCAATAATCTAAGTGAGGTAGTACCAGTGCACATGCCAGCTGCTTCCTCAGTATCTCTGTGGTGCTTGAACGGAAAAGTTTTAAGCTATACAGAGCCCTATTTACCTTTCTACTGACCGCATTCAGTTGCGGCTTCCATGTCAACCCTCCGTCCATCACCACGCTGAGGTTGGTGACTGTATCGACAAAGGGAACGTGTACGCCGGTCTGTATCTCAATGCCTTGCAAGTCAAGGTTCTGAACCTGTTTGATGTTGTGATCAGATCCAAAAATGATCGCCTTTGTCTTGCCGACATTGAGGCGCAGGCCAGCTGACGTTGCCCAGTTCGACACTGCTTGTGCTACTTGTGTGTAGGTTTGCAAGTCGTCAGCGTAAAGTATGTGTTCGACACCATCTAAGTCGAGTGCGTCTTGTAAGTCGTTTATGTACAGGCTGAAAAGCAGGGGTCCCAGGACTGAGCCCTGTGGAACGCCAAGATTGGTGGTTAGCCAACCTGAATCCCCGTTTGTGATTGTGACGACTTTCTGTCGTCTCCCCATGATATATGACTTAAGCCACAGGAGAACACTCCTGGAGAATCCATCCCATGCGCATCAGCTTACGCAGCAGTTTAGTGTGTGAGATGGTGTCGAATGCTTTGCTAAAATCAAACATTAACAAAATAGTCAATAGTTTTTTGTTGTTGTTAATGCCTGATCTTATGTCCTCCGTCAGTTTCAGTAGTGCTGTCTGTGTACTGTGATTGTATGAGAGGGAGAGTATGTGACGAGGTACCATTACCCGTCACACATTAATACTGCTTTTACTATCATCTTTATTGGGAAGTATTATAACCTCTTTCTGTTTATCTTTGAATAAAAGATTATCATTGTCAATTATCTTTTTTGTATCTTTGTTTTTACTTGTTACAATTTCATTTTCATTTGATAAAGATACGTCATCTAAATGAATATTTTCCAAATTTATAATGACGTTAGTATCATGCAATGTACCAACGCTCGCCATTTCATCATCTACATCCATTAGAATAATGGGATCAACACAAGATTTATTGTTCAGATTCATTTTTTTTGTGTTTCACTAATTATTTGCTTAAGAATATTTTTTTCTATCATATTAATTACCTCGCGATCGAATCTTAATTTTTTTTCAATAAAAGTGATCTTATGATTGATGGTTCTCCGTACTGGGATCATTGAAAAATCAAAATTTATATTTACATAAGCTAAATTTTGTAAAATCGGAAACATCTTTATACTGCGTGATTCATATATTTTCAATAAATGTGAATGCATTTGAGAAATATCAAAGTATAAACTACGTGGGCATAAGTTAAAAACAATGGGAACGGCAAAAGCTATTGGGAATATTTCACAATCATAGCTATTAGTTTCTAATTGTACTTTTTCGAAAGTGATTTTGAAATTTGGATTATTGGGAAATAATCAATTAATATAAACTTTATGTTCATCTTGTAAGTATGTTCTATTCAAACTATCATACATATGTATTAAATTATTATTATAATACATGCAAATCCAATGACCATTTTCAGAATTTCCAGAAAATAGTAATTGTATATACTCACTATTAATTGGGACCTGATTAATATTTTGGCAGATTCGCGTAACAACGTGGGTTCTATTTCGCTTGGAATTGAATATTCTATAAATGTTGACTTTAAAATTATTAATTTATAGTTATACGTTTATATTAAAAACATTTATTTTTATAAATAGTAAATTACAACAAATAAACAATTGTAGATACAAACATGAAAATGTACTTGACATACAGAATCTCTATATAGTTGTTTATAAATCAGACATATGAAAACAATTTATTAATCAACATATCTATACATCAGTACATATGCATATATACTATATCCAAAACAGTGCGAATAAACATTCATACATACATATACACGTCCGTATATAAATATATATGTACATACTCGTACTGTCTCTCTCTCTCTCTCTCTCTCTCTCTCTCTCTCTCTCTCTCTCTCTCTCTCTTCCCCATATATAAAAAATGAGTATAATCTGTGTGATGTAATCAATATGTACAAATATAAAAAAAAAATACGAAATATATTCATGACTACACACATATACTAACACAATCGTTCTTAAATTTACGCACATACAAATTACTCATTTTTTAAAATTACACTTAAACGTTCACTCGATTTTCAACTTCATTAACACGAATAAAATTACCAAACATATTTTGTTATAATTACAATTTCACTGATGTGTTTGATTATGTGTCCATACACTTTAACAGTCAAAATGAAAATAACTACTGTTTGCATTCCATAACACTGTAGAATACTGAGAGATATTTTGTCCTATTCAAAGTTGTAATGTTTATGTGTATATAATACATGCATTCATAGGTGTGTGAATACATCTATCAAAAAGAATGCGGATACACATACATGCATTTCATACATATTATTTTAATAAAAACATCGGGGTTTGATTGGAAATACACTATTAAACAACACTAGGCAGTTGAATACATTTATATATTATCCTTTACAATAAGCTCACACAATACAATGAAAGTCACTATATATGTGCAAGTATAGTTCGAAAATGAAAACATAATGGTTCAACGTAGAATATTCAACTGCGAATGTACTGTAATAGGATAATACATATTATAGGACAATTCAAATGACACATGTAATATATCATTCGACCGACGGAGTGATATTTGTCAATTCTGCAAATATTTTTATTCAGACGTACATTATTAAATTTATATTTGTTAATTATATTTGTGGGTTTATTATGGCGAAATTTGTTAAAAAATGTGAGTATTCAAATTATTTATTTGAGATTCAATACTAATTGAAATTGCTACAAATAATTATAATTTTTAAATAATGATTTAAAGTATTTTGGAAATTACGTGGAGTGAAAAATGGCAAAATCGTTAAAAGAAAGCTGAAACAACAACGACAGTCTTTATTGAAAGGTAAAATACTGCATATATAAATTAAAATTAACAAAACTGTTGAACATTTGTAATTAAAATATGCAAAAATATTTTGACATTTTACAGATATAGCCAACATTATTTCGAAATTATATGACAAAGTACATATAGGTACAAAATCCACAATGTGGCATTTTGTCAATAGTAAGTTGAATTTCATTATGTAATTTAGTCATTTTACATAAAAAAATAACATTGTATGTATGTTTTTTTCAGTACGTGATGATTTCGATGAATAC